>MU189818.1:0-26534 GCA_016904865.1 Pissodes strobi | reverse complement strand
AGCCGGGCGATGATTCATACAGACAGAGAAGCGAGGGGCACGGCGCGGCGGCTAGTTCTATAGGGTAGCACAAAAACGTTCGGATGGTTGTTAGTCGTGACAGTATATAGTGTGTAGTTAGCTGTAGTGGGTTAGTTTGGGTTACCCATATTCTTATACTTTCTACACCATTGGAGCAGCGCACGGTCAAGGTGAGTCTTAAAAATCGTTGGTGACAGGCAACATCCCTATCTTAGTCCTTTTGTTATCTTAAATTTTGGCTAATCTTAATTCTTGAAGTTGCCCCTATGTACAGTTGTTTAATGGCTTTTATAAACTTTACGTTAACTGATGTTGTAGACATAACTTCCCATAGTTTTTTAATTGGAACGGTGTCGGATGCTTTAGTAAGGTCTACAAACAGGAGGTGTGTTTGTTCGTTGTTAGTGGCCAATTTCTTTTCGATTATCCGGGTGAGGGACAATATGTTATCCATGCATGAACGACTCTCCCTAAATCCGGCTCCATATTTATCTTCGACTAGATTTTACCGTATAATCTGCTAAATGAACTGGTTACCGATATACATCTATAGTTTGCACAGATATATTTCCTTCCTTTTTTGAATAGATGTAATCCATCCAGTTTTCCAAGATTCAGGGATTGGGTCGCCATTGATATATCTAGTCATGAGAATTGGTAGCATATATTCAAGTTTAGAAGATCCGTATTTGAGAAGTTCTGACGGTATTCCTTCTGGACCACTGGCTCTATTATTTTTCATAAGTTTTAGTATCTTTCTTATTATGTCCGCTGTTACTTCAACCGGTGTTTCCTTCACTCGACATGATTCTGGAGAGAGAGTAGCGTACATAGGTCTTTCTTCTTTTAGTTTTTTCTCATAATGTTCACGCTATTTAGTGATATTTATAACTGGAAGATTTAGTCTATTTGTGTTATTTTTTCTTAGGGTACCGGTAACTCTCCAAGCTTCAGAAGATCTTGAGCCTCCAATTTTCGAGTCTCGCTGTATGTTTTGCCCCATTTTTTGTTATTTTCTTGCCTATGCAGACGTTTAAATTTTGTTAGTTCTCGTCTGTACTCATCTTTGTCTCTTTGCAATTTAGTACTTATCAATTTTTTGTGACATGCTTTTTGCTTGTTTGTCTCTGTTGTTCCAGTTCTGCGCTCCATTCTTCTGTAGGGTATCTTTTTCCTTTTTCCCCTTCTCCTAGGGCTTCTTTATAGATGGCTTCTATGGTTCCCATCAAATAATAATATATGTTCTGCGTTGCCCAGCTTAGAACATTCATATCAAGTTTTTGATCCAGGCGTCGTTAATATAGATGTTTAATACAGCATACTAATTCACTAGTTTGTGAAAGAATTATATAGTCAATTATTGACCGAAGTTGTCTAGTATCTTGATGCCATGTGAACTTGTGAATATCCTTATGCTCGAAGAATCCGTTCATTCTTTTCAAATTGTGTTGTTGGCACGGATCTATCAGCATTTCCCCATTTTCAGTGAGAGTCTCTTCTCCGAATGTTTTCTTCTCGTCTCGTCTGGCTATTTAAATTTCCCATAAAGTTGAATTGAGAATATCATGTAAAGTGTCAAAAAACCGGTCTTTTTCAGCCACTACGGTGTCCTTGGTTAGAGCATACGTTCCGATAATATTCGCAGTGACGATACGTTCGTTGATTGCTTCCCAGTTAGTTATTTTTGTTTTGAATCTCTTGTGAATCAGTATAGAGACGCCTTTGGCGCCCTTTCTTCTTTTGCTACCTCACTAAACACATCGATGTAGTTACCACAATGTTCAATTCCTGTTCTTTTTTCCTTTGTTTCTGTCAGTACGACTATGTCCAATTGTCCAACTTCCTTCCTTCAATTTCTTTCAAAATATATTTTATTTTATTTCTGGAGCTTTGAACGTTCCATGTTCCACAATTCATGTCTGGTATTCGTTGCCTGGGTTGTCGTTTAGAGTTTCCACCCTGATTCCGAGGCTGGGTTCTGAGATTTTTTGCATTTTGGTGTTTTTCTAAGGAGTGGGTCGCAAGGCCATCGCCTCAACCCCCAACTTGGAGGACCAGGTAATTTTTCATCAAGGTTTTCTTCCTCTAGACCAAACTTCTTCCCAGACTTAAGGGATTGGTCTCCCCTATGTGTTATTGGTTCTCCACCTTCTGAACCATTGGATGCTTAATATCTCCACTGTCACCCTGGCAGGGGCCCTTATAGGGTGCTATCATCCGGGCCAGATAAACTCTGGTTTTTTAACGAGGTTGTTACTCCTCCCCCTCCTCACTTTACCTATCATTTCTTGAATAATGAGACCCCAGGCTTGGGACTGGTATAGCGGAGTTCACAACTTAATAACAGTTCAAAAAATGACCACAATTTTTCGAAATATTGGTACTGATCAAAAAAGCTCAGTTATGCAACATTCTATATAATCTAAAAGCCAAAAGCATTGTTAAGAATTACTAGTCAATTGGCTCCTCAGGAATTTACACGTACACGTTCTTCAGAAGCTACAAAAATTTCCATATAATTTTTGAGCAGTTTCTTTAAAAAATATTTTTCAACAAGTTGAATTAATGAAAAATAGACTAATAATTATGAAAACGCAATAGTGAAGTATTTTAGATGAATATATAAATATTTTAAGCATTAAATACTTTTAGAATTAAAATTAATTATTTATTTATTTTCCACTGGGCACTGACTATTAGGCATATTTTAAGTCACCAGATTATATATATACAGGGTGTTTCTTAATAACATGCTAATATTTATGGAGGTTATTCGTGGGTCCATTTTGACAAAAACTTCATATCAACAGATGTCCTAAAAACCTTAACTTTGAACTTCAGGGTGTTAAAGTTTTAAGAATTTTTTTTTTTATTATAACTTAGATATTACTGTAGATATTTTTGTGAAATTTGGTACACGCCTTCTATATGCATCAGAATGAATGCATTTTCTAATGTACAAACAGGCTATTAGATAGATGTATTGCATTCTGCAAATACGTGATTGTCTCTATCGGATGCAAACCGATAAGTTTACTTCTCTATTACACCCTCTCGTCTCACGTGGGAGCTGTTCCAGAGAATACGGTTCCCGGTTCCAGAAAGAGAAATGAAGTACTGCCAACCTAAGGAAAATTTCATAGAGGAATATCAAGTTATTTAGGGGCAAAGCTAATTTTTACGCATTCTAGGTAGGTAATTTTGAAAAAAATACCAAATCATTAAAAAATTAACAAAATTTTAATAAATAAGTATAAGTTATAATGCAATAATAGTCAAAAAATAAAGTAAAAATAAATAATTGATGTGGTAGGTAATTCTTGAGTCATTGGAACAGTGGTAAGAGAGGATATAATAGAGATCGAAAAAATTAAATAGCAATCCTCTATTTACTAAACGAATTACTTTTTCATGAGTCCAGTTGTCAGACATATTTAAAACTTGAAAGAAAGAAATAATCACAGAAGACAATATCGAACGAATATACCGTCCCCGTACCATACATATCATACTTTATGTCCCGTACCAACCTTTGCTTGTACTACATCCGAAGTGAACGCGCCAAAACGCACACGAACCTCGGATTTCTTTTGATGTACCGACAATTGGTGCCATTGGTGGAACAACAACGAGCATGCGCTGATCAGATCGTTTGTGCGCGTTCGTGCGAAATTCACCGTCTACACTAAACTAAATGCAACTGCAACGTATAAGAGGTCCGTTACAGTGCCGCCGATAAAACTGTACTAAAACTTGAGAAGTGGTGTGGTGCTAGCTTTGTAAGTTGGAAGTTTATAGTAGACAGTGCCAAAGTTTAAAGGGAAATATAAAAACGGAGGGGGGCTCGCGTTACATTATCCCCCCCCCCCCCCCCACCCCCCGGTAAAAATTATCTGTAATTCGCTGGGGGTGTGGTGCTAGCTCTGTAAGTTGGGTGCTAGGTAGTGCTAGGTGTAACGTACTTGGTGCTAAAATTTTAAATCAATACCATAACGGGGAAGCAAGCACCCGCCCGGTAAAACTGTTCTAAAACTCGAGAAGTGGGGTGGTGCTAGCTTTGTAACTTGGGTGCTAGATAGTGCTAGGTGTATAGATACAGTGCTAAAGTTTTAAAGGACATATACAAAAGGGGGGGGCTCGCGTTACGTTAGCCCCCTCCCGGTAAAAATGCCCTGTAATTCACTAGGGGTTGTGGTGCTAGCTATGTAAGTTTGGTGCTAGGTGGGTGCACTAGGGTGTTAAAAATCTAAAGCTATTGGACAACCGGGGGGGGGAGGGGGAGGGGGGCACTGTATCGGACCCCAATATAAGAACGTTTTGCCCCGCTTGGCGCGGGCCGGCGCAGCTGGTCTGGACCCACCTTAAGCTTAAGATGTCAAATGTCAATAAGTATTCTATTTTTACCTAACACACTGGCATTGATATATCAAACACCTTTCAAATACCAGCGCCATCTTCAAGTTAAACGTAGAAACTAAATATCATATTATTGTTTACAAAAGTATTGGAGTCTTATGAAGATCGAACCTGGGATCTCTCAACTGAGAGACAATGAAATAATTTTAAAATAAATAAATAAACATATAAAATAAAGTAAAATATCGGATATTCAAAACAATGCTAAATGACGAATATAAAAATTACAATTATTAGGTAAAGTGTTAAAAACAAAACAATACAAAATCTGATAACGGAAACGCAAAATCAATACCTAAATATTTGGCTGCCCGATTAGTAATAAATGGCTTAATATAACATATTCAAGCTTTTCAAAATTTAGAAAATCATAAAATGTACTGCCACTATTCCAAACATGATACTGAATTAGCTGCAAATGGGATGGACCGCAAAATCTCATAAGTAGACAGAGCTTAGTGCAGTGTTGCCGTTGGTACGAAAATTTCTCTAAATCTAGGGAATATTTAAAAATCATATGAATTGGCGCGAAAGGAAGTATAGGAGATAATTTGTGAAAATGATTAGATCTGAATGCATTTTCAATGAAATTCACTAATCATCTTCGAAAAAAACAAACTGCAATACGTTACAAACTTTTACCTATATCTTAAAAAAATAACCTCAATATCAATAAATAATTTTTATGAATTTTTTTCGAATTAAGATATCGAGCAAATTTTTTGAGATATTTCTAGGGAAATTAAAATCTTAATCCTTGCAAACCAGTGCGCTTAGTATTTAGTGGGCCCTAGCCATTTCAGATAGCAATATTTCAGTTCATAGTGCACTTATGAATGAGAGGCGCGTGATTGGCTAGCTACGTGAGGTGACGCATGTCTTCGTGATGCAACCAGTTATTTGTAAGTCAGCAGATGGTCTAGAGGTGCGTCCAGACTTGTGACAAAACCCCGTGACGTGACAGCGTCGCGAACATATTCACGACGAGGCGAACTTCGATGCGTGTCATCGTCGCCTTCCATCCTCGCGTGTCATCGTCGCGTATCATAGTCCCGTTCACAGCGTTCCACTCATTTAAATACAAAACATGCGGTCATCATGTACGTTTCAGCAGCAGCGTACATAGTTATAGATCATTTATTGCGTAATTCTATAAATGTTAACGTTGTCTCCTGTTCCCATTCCATCTTGATATTAAAAAAACAACTACTAATTCGAAACAAAAATAGCCGCTACACTGGTTAAAATTCAATTAAATATGCAAAACGTTCTGATGATACGCGGTCCCGTCCAGACTTGGCGAACCAAGCGGCGTAGCATCCCTTTGATGCGACGCTAAAAGACCGACAGGAGATGGAACGGACTGATGACACGCGGTAAACGCAGCGATGTCACGCGTTGCGGTTACGGGCTACCGTCCAGACTGTACGCGACGAGGTTCGCGGCGGTGTCACGATACGTGGTCTTGTCACAGGTCTGGACGCACCTTGAGGGTCTGCATGGTTGGCCTTCCCTTCGGCGACCCGGGTTCAAATCTCGTCGGTTTTGTTTTTTTTAAGTAAACAGTTTTTTCCTTGATTTTTGAGTTTTTCTTGGGTAGGGCTTGGGTTAGCACTTGGATAGTTTCCTTTTCTTGAGCCCCGGAGAGAGCGAAGCGACCGGAGGGTCATATACTTGCCAATTATTCTTCTTCTCGTAGCGTCACAACTCTTCGTGGGTCTTAGCTGTATCTACGACTCGTCTCCATCTATCCCTGTTCAACACAACCTTCTTCCAGTCCCGTACTCCCAAGATTTTTACATTGTCCCTCCATCTGAGCCTTGGTCTTCCTAAAGGTCTCTTTCCCACTGGGTTTTCCTCCCATATCCTCTTGATAAGACGTTCATTCGGCGATCTCTATACGTGTCCGGCCCATCTGAGCCTTTGTGCTTTTATTTCCTTTACTAAACTCAGTCTTTTGCACATGTTCCTGAGCTCCTCATTCGTTCTTATTCGATATTGACCCGTTCTCTCATCTACTGTAGGCCCAAAGATTTTCCACAACATCTTTCGTTCAAAACGTCTTAGTACTAGTTCGTTCTGCATCGTCAAATATATGCATGATTCCGAACCGTACAAAATAATTGGCTTGATTACTGCCGAATATATCAGTCGGGACCTAAACAGGTCTTGTAAGGCGAAAAAACATTTATTGCCCTTTTGTATTCTTGCTTTTATTTCGCTACTGATATCGTTATCCGAGGTTATAACAGCTCCTAGGTACTGAAATTGGTTTACGCATTCGAATTTGAAGGTGTTCATGGTTATATTTTGTCCTATTCTATCCCTTCCTGCTTTCCGTCTGACATGCTTATATTTGGTCTTGTCCTCGTTAATCGTGAGGCCTACCTTCTTGGTCTCCTTCTCTATGTTCATGAACATTTCTTTTGTTTTAATCGTACTGCTTCCTATCGTGTCAATGTCGTCGGCATATGCCAAGATCATTTCTGGGCTCTTATTTGTAAATATTTCCAGACCAATATTCGTTTCTTTGATAGCCATGTCCAGCACCATGTTAAATAGCAATGGTTATAGGCCATCGCCCTGTTTTAGGCCATTGTTGATTGAGTGTTGTTCTTTCCTATCCTAACTTTGGCTTTAGAGTTTTCTGCGCATATCTTGGTTAACTTTATGATCTTTTCTGGTACCCCTATGCCTTCCAACGCTTGCCAGTTACTTTCCCTGGTGATGCTATGCCTGGCAGAAATCTACAAACAGTTGGTGGACCCCTTCCAGCTTTTCTCTAGGAGCTGTCTTATGGTGAATATTTGATCCGTTGTTGATCTCTTGGGTCGGAACCCGCATTGGTAGTCCCCTAAGTTGTCTTCTGCATATGGGGATATGCGTCCTCTTAGTACATTTGATAGCACCCTTTATGTTATATTTAGCAGGGTTATTCCCCTATAGTCCTTACAGGCCAGCCGGTCCCCTTTCTTATGAATGGAGATGATGATACCTCATTCCATTCCTTTGGTAGGAGTTTTCCATATGTTTTTCAGTAGCTCTAAGCCGCGTTCGTTTTTGTCATCTTTTTCCTCGATTTGCTCCAACATTTTGACAGGCACGAGACTTGGATTTTCCTTTTAAATACACAGAACTCGTGACTGTCAAATTTTCAGAGCAAATCGAGGAAAAATATGACAAAAACGAACGCAGCTCTAGTATGGCAGATATAGATGTTATCCTCCATATTTTATGCACTCCGCCGTTATGGAGTCCTCGTTCTGATACTTGCCAATTTCAGGTCTTTAAATCGCACGCATTCACAAGTGCACTACGAACTGAAATATCGCTTTGCGATCCTATGACGTCATCGCGGATTTTGTAACATATAAGGATCTCCAATATTGCAAAAAATCACTGGAAAGGGGGTGTCTTAGTTGTAAAATACTTTGACCAAAAAAAAATTGAAGATGCACCACATTTGAGCCGAATAAAGCTCCCAAGTTCGCTTTTTGAGACGCACATTTGCAGCACCATTTCACAAAAGCACTAGAAATATAGGCAATAACCCAGCTCTAATTCAAAGCGACCGACAGCCACATTAAATAAAATTGAATTTTACATTCTGAATATCACTAGCGTCTTCAGACAGCGATCTGTTTTGATCTTTTCTTGTGACCTTCGGCGACTGGCCGAATGTCGGCAAGCCGGCAATAATTAAGTTGGAATTCATTCGAAGAAGGGGGATTCTTTGTGAATTCGCGTAAACACATGCAAGCTGCTGTATATATATTACAATAAGTAATATTTCACTTTTAAAAACTTTTTACAAACATAACCACAAAAGAATTAAAAAAAAGTTGGTACTGACGGGGATCGAACCAGCAACCTTTGCGTCACAAACACACTATCGAACCACTGACCTATCAGTCGGTTACAAGGGATCCAGCGTACCGTGAACACATGGGTAATTCTGCCGATTCGGCCAACGTCGGGTCGCGTCGTGGAACCGACAAGAAAAGGTCAAAACAGATCGCTGTCAGAAGACGCTACTGTGAATATCCTCGTTGCTACTGTCATGTGTCACAATAGCCAAAACGTCAAATTTCAGAAGCAGCGTTGCCATATTTATTTTTAAAACGGTGGTAAAAATAGTGCACAATGAACAACATTGTGTGATTCATTCTGATTCATGATTTTTAATACAGCTTTATACTAAAACCAATATAAACAGTCAACACCGTGAGGAACATACGGGATAAGAATTGTAAATTTTCATATAACTGAGGAATTCAAGCTCGATTTCTACTAATATCGATTTTTTTAAAACTTGACGATAGATAGTGTAAGTATCTGATTATCTGCATACTCATGCTCTTTAATACAATATTAGGCAAAAACAAACGTGAACTGTCAAAATTACAATAAACACAATCGATAAGCGTTTTAACTATTGTAAATTTTAATATAACTTAGGGATGCCATTTCAAATCGATTTCTGCTACTATCGATTGGTTTGTTATACTCTGACATAACCTCAAATACTTTTGACAAGTAGGCATTGAAAAATTTGGAGGTTTGAGCCCTAGCAGAGCAAGGGTGTGTTTAGTAACTTTATATATGTAGAACTAAGGGTGTATTTAGTAACCTTAGAAATGTTGACGCTCGATATATTCTTTGTTCTTTTTGTGGCTCTTTTCCATGCACTAAAATATCTTTATTATACGCGTATACGTTAAATGTTTGCCTTAATATTCGTAAATTACGCCAATAAAAAGCCTGTATGAGTTAGTATAAGCTACAGACAAACGGAGCGAAGATTGCCTAATCTCCATTATTTCTCCCTTACACGTTGCGTGGTACGTGTAAATTGCAAATTCGCATAGGGCCCCATAATATAAATCTCGGCAAATAACGCGAGAGGGTTGAACGCTCCCCGTAGATGATTAACAATCTTCTCCTATTGTGAGCACGAGTCGTTTGTCGGGAAATATTTGACGTCATAATACTTCATATTTGAATTTGTTACTGAACGCATTCTATCCAAATTTTTGGGCGCTTACTACTAGACCAAATCGATCGAGTGTTGCCAGAGCCAGAAAATAAACCTTGGATCTCGGGCCACGGACCTTTATTTATAGACAAGTTAGCCAACTACATACGTCAAAATGTAGGGATGTAACTGTTATTTTATTAGCTGGATGCCGGGTATTAATTGAAAACAAATATTAATTTGCGAAAATTGCAAAAATCATATTTGAAATGTAGATGGTATGTTTTACCATTATAGTGAGTAGGCATACCGTGCGAGTAACCCCGCCCCTCTCTTCCCGTGCGTTGAGCCCCGCGCAAAGTACGTTGCACGAGTGTAAATATTTTAGCCGAAGTGGGCTATGGCATATTTAAAGGCGTGGCTTCACCTGCCTATAAAGCTGTCTGTCTGTGTGTGACAGCTTTTTAGACGGACAGGCAGTTTTATAGACAGGTTAAGCCACGCCCTTAAATACACCATAGCCCACTTCGGCGAAAATATTTACACTATGCGCGGGGCTCAACGCACGGGAAGATGGGGGGCGGGGTTAGTCGCACGGTGTGCCTACTACAGTGGTAGATTTGGCAACGCTGCTCTCATCGATTGTAAGAACCAGAAGTATGATTATGATTCATATGAGCACGGAATCAAACTGTCATTTCGACTCTTAGTCCGATATGAATTTATTGGATCAAATCCCATGCTATCGTATGATCGAAATCCTCATTTTTAAAATTTGTCTTCCCACCAAGCCTTATAAATTATTAATCAGAAATTATTATTTCAGCAGTTTGTCGAGGTATTTCTTTTTAAACGCGTGCCAAAATACGTGCTAATAAATTATGGATTCTTTTACCTGCTTGTTTATATCGGGCTATTATAAATGAATTGCGAACGCTGCTTTATTCACCATAGGAAACTTTTTTCAAAAAAATTGCCAGCAAAGTTTTATTAATTTATTTATCCGGGAGGGAAAAAGTTTTTGTTTAGTGAATCACGTATAAGTTTCGGCCCCTGCTTTGGTGGCGTAAATAAAATAGAAGCGAACAAAGTTTATAATTTGAATGTAATAAAGTATATCTATTCTTAATATATATATCAGATGAGGAGCATTATATTGGATATATCCACACTAACATTAGTCACAATTAGGAATTTCCCAGTTAGTTTGGGTTAGCACTTAGAAGTGAAGATTTGTTACCGCCAATAAACATCAATTCGTCGTTATCCCGACACTTCTTGCGACCTTTCCAGGCTTTTTCGAACGTGGTTGTCGGTTGCTAAAATTGTCGTTAAATTGCCTTCATCCCATTGTTGTTATGGCTGTCTTAAGCCCGCATTAAAACAACTCAAGAAACTCGAGTTATTAAGTTTGATTTTCGTCTCATGTTCGATACCCACAACAATAAAAATAATATATTGTTCCGGTTCTACGCTTAGCCTGAAGATGGCGCCGCGAATAGAAATCAAAACGTCCAAAAATTTGAACAAATGCGTTCAGTAAGCACGAGCCGGAAACAAATTCAAATATGCAGTATTATGACGTCAAACATTTTCCGACCAATGAAAAACGACTCGTACACACTATAAGGAGGTTGTTAATTATCTTCCGGGGCGTTCAACCCTCTCTCGTTAATTGCCAAGATTTATATTATGAGACCCTACGCGAATTCGCAATTTGCACGTTACGTGGTATCGTTAATTATTCTGCGCTATTTCTATAGAATTAATCGAGAAATAGATAGGGATACGGAGGGAGAAATAATTGAGCTTAGGCAATCGTCGCAACATTCGTCTGTGTCTTTTACTCACTCATATTGGCTTAATTTGAGAATATTATGGCAAACGTGTTTTAGTGCATGGAAAAGAGCCTCAACGACGTAAAAAGTAGGAGCAAAAAATATATCGAGCGTCAACATTTCTAAGGTTACTAAATGCACGCTCAGTTCTACATATATAAGGTTACTAAACACACCCTTGCTTCTCTAGGGCTCAAACCTCCAAATGTTTTTTGGCTATCTAGTTACGGTGTAACCAATATTGCACACGTTAATATGCATTATTGGTTACGGAAAAAGATATTCCGGAACCAAATTTACTGTAACAACAATTAGGAAGGTAATTATCACTTAGCTGGTTTTTTGGCAGATCCTGCTGACAACTAACGGCATCACGTCCAGCGGAAAAACTCGCAGGGACGGCCTGTTCTGGACCCTTAGTTCATACCAGCGAGTAGAGTGAACCACACAAACCTAGCCGGGTGGACGATCTACAAACTGTTCGCCGGGTGGTTGAACTACAAATAAAACGTTCGGCATATCTAGCTGGAAACTATCTGTCTACGCCGCGCCGGTGGGTGGACTACAAAGTTCCACGGTTCGAACCGGGTAGAAGAACTACAGAATCCCAGCCGGGTGGGTGGACCCTAGGAATGGAAACATTCCCTAGTAATGGGCCACACAAACCAGTGCATCGATTGCTTTTATATACAATCCTTACGAAATAATAAAAACATTTTAAATTACATATTAAAAAGGAAAAACCCTATTTTCAGTCAAATTCAAAATGAATCCGAGGTTATATGAGAACAGAAAATAAATGAGAAAAAAACATCCGTATAATATATTAGAGCAATCGAAATACTATAACTATAACTTAATATTAATTATGCAGAAAACTGAAAAGCTTTAGTTCGCCCAAGGGAAGCCGACATCATCCGTTAAAAATAATATTACAGCATTTGGAAAGAGGAGAAAAAATGAAGTCCAAGTATTTGGACCGAGTTTGGCACAGTAAAATAATCGTTAAATACAGCAGATGCCAGCGATAATATGGAAGAGAGATGAATAAATGTAATTTTAGATTGTACAAAGTCTGGCACTTGCACCATATCGATAAACGAACAACAATGTTATCTTGATGAAGAAAAAGTCATAAAATTGATTGTTGCGATATGTACTAAGTTTAGTACAATAGAATATTTGTGCTACATCGATAAAAGCTGTTATCATACGGAAGGGAAAGCTGTAATATCACTTTTATGAATTGTACTAAGTCCAGTACAATATAATATTTGTACTACCTTGATAAAAGATGTTATTTTACGGAAGAGAAAGCTGTAAAATCACATTTATGAATTGTACAAAGTCCAGTACAATAGAATATTCGTACTACCTTGATAAAAGATGTTATCTTACGGAAGAGAAAGTTGTAAAATGGATTTCATGAATCGTACTAAGTCTAGTACATTATAATATTTTTACTACTTTAATGAAGTATGTTATCATTCAGAAGAGAAGCTGAAAATTGGTTTTAAGGAATTATGCTACACCCGGTACAACACAATATTCATCCCATATTAACAAAAGAGTAAACTACGGTTATCATACTGTATAAAAACAATAAAACAAATTTTATGTATTGTACTAAATCTGTACTAGATAATATTCATACCATATTGATAAAAGAGTACAGTATGGTCCACAGAATGAACTAAAGGCACTAAAATATACTTTAAAGAAAAATGGTACTAAACAAATTTGACAAATAAATGGTCTGAACGACCTTTCAATATTAATATCAAGTAGAAAGCATGTCTTCCTTTATTTTAATAATTCAAGAAAAAAGTTCAATAAGGTAATAACAATGAACGAAAATATGACGTAATCTGCATTCAATAACGCAATCTGATGGCCTCCCTTAGCAACGAAAACTAATAATAAGCAGCACTGCATTACCTGACAATTAACAACCGAATTTCCCGGTTTAGTGTCTAACTAATAGTTGAAATAAATTACCCACACAAATCACTCGAAGTTAATTGTATGATCAATTATTAAAATTAAAGATATTAACATAGAATTGATGCAGTGGGGAATTGTCCCACTGCATCAATTCTATTCGGTAACAGAATAAATTCCATGAAATTAGCGGCTTTGGCATTAACTGCAACTTATTGCTGTAGACAACAGATGCCTCTGATAAGGTAACGTAATAATCAATGGTTAAATTTTATTTACACCCATTTCTAATCCGCTTCAGAAAGGTCAAATAAATTACACTACTTAATTAGCGAAAATCTACATTTCATTTCGTCGGAAATAAAATGAAAACAATTAATTAGGTCAATCGCAAGACCCAGTGAATAAATAATAATGACTATTCCATTCGAATATAAAAGCATATAAGCCTTAATTAATCTCTCATTAATATGACGTCACGCCGATCAATTAAGCTACTAAATCGAGTCCGATATAAATAAAAAAGCAAAATAATACACAAATGCTATTAATAAAGACCACTAGAAGCGCAAAAAATCTGCAATTGATAAAGAAAACTTACCTCCTAACAAGAGGGCAGACAGACGACACACAAGACGCCAATCACCACAATGGCTTCGAACACTAGACAAAGCAAATCCCCGCATCTACAGCACTAAAACTAACGACAACAAATCGAAATGGCCGATACGGGAATTTCTACGTTGTTTATCAATAAAATCCTACTAGGACGCCTGGGATTAAACCAGATTTAAACGAATACGCCAGAGAGATATGAGTTCGAATTAAATATCGGATTTAAATGTCGAACTACAAGCGGATACCCGAATAGTACCAGGGTCATACTAGAAATTTAACAACAAGTTGTAGTTAGTGACCAAAACGGAATGTCACACAGTGTAGGGGTCATCTAGAGGCTTGCGGACGGAGTCGACTCTTCGGAAATGTGGCTACAGGAGTGAATATCTTTCAGGATAAAACATCGTGATTTGACATAGTGAGCTGTCGGTGCTGACGGACTCTTCGTTCGAAAGTGTTCTCTGAAATTATCAAGAAAAATTTGAGGGTTAGCTTCCATGTGCTCTGACATAAAAAAAAATTCTCCTGGAATTCGGAGAGGTCTTCCAAAACGCAGCTCAGCCGGTAAGGCTTGAAGATCTTCCTTGAGACAGGTACGCAGGCCCAGAAGCACAGTTGGCAAAATGTCAAGCCATGGGACAAATTCGTGGCACATTAGAGCTGCTTTTAGAGTCCGATGCCATTGGACTGGAGGTGGTATGGCGTTGTGTGGATGATCTTGGCACCAATCAGCCGAGCCATGGCAGTGAACAATGCAGACTCAAATTGGGTGCCCTGATCAGTAGTGATGTACAGTGGAGTACCGAATTGGCAAATTCAATGTTCATAGCAGACTGTTTTGGCTTCTATGTTCTGCAAGGGAACAGCTATAGGCCATCTGGAAAACCTGTCAATAATGGTTAAACAGTATTTAAAGTTTTTGACTGGAGGAAGATGTGAATATGCTCAAAACGATTGTCAGGTACTTTGATGTGGTCAGGGTTGATGTGGTTGTGTCTCTGAATCTTGGAGCGCTGGCAGGGTAGACACTGGCGAGTCCAACTTGCTGCATCTTTCCTGATCCTAGGCCAGACAATCTTCTTCCAGAGTTTTCTTGTTGTGGCGCGTCCGCTTGGATGGGCAGGACTGTGGACTACATCAAAGGCTGTTCGACGAAGACTGGCAGGTATGTCCATCACTGACGTCACAGAAAATGCTAACATTGTCCATAAAGAGTTGCTGAAGATTGAGTGAACTGTTTTCGCGGATCGATTTGCAGCATGGATAGCCACAGAAGTGATAATGGATGGCATAGAGATTACACCCATCCTGGAGAGGGCATCTGCTACAGCATTGTCTGCTCCATTGACATGGACAATCTGGGTTGTGAACTGGCCGATGAAATCCAATTGGCGTAGCTGTCTGGGAGATGCTCAGTCTGATCTTTGAGAAAAGGCATAGACAAGAGTTCGGTGATCAGTCTTTACTAGGAATTATAGGCTTTCAAGTTGATACTTGAAAAGTTCACGATCATAGGTACTCCAATTTCGTTCTGCTGCACTGAGCTTGCGAGGGAAGAAGCTCACTGGTGTCCATCTGTCATTGAACAGCTGCTCAAGAGCTGCACCAATGACAGTGTCAGTGGCGTCATGTCAGTGAGGAGAGCTAGAGGAGCTGTTGTGGAAATGATGGAATGCTTCTTCAGCAGGCTGATTTCAGTCAATTTTCCTTTCGTCTTTCTTCTTGGCTCCCTTCAGATACTTATTTAGTGGTGATTGAAGTTGGGCAGCATAAGGAATGCAGCATCTATAATAATTGACCATGCCAAGGAAGCGGCGAAGGTCAGACACAGTTTCTGGCTTTGGCTAGTTGTTGATGGCCTCTGGACCTTCTCTGGAGGTGGTAAGTAGCCCTGTTGATTGATGGTGAATCCTAAGCATAGAACTTCTACTTGACCAAATCGGCATTTGTCAACATTTATTGTGAGTTTGTGATCTTGTAGGACCTTGATGATGCACCGGAGATGTTGGATGCGTTCCTCACGAGAGCTGGAGAAAACGATGAGGTCATCAATAAAACAGGCAGCAAAGTCAATGTTGCGCAGGATGTTGTTCATGTGGCGCTGGAATTTGAGTGGCATTTCGAAGTCCAGGTGACATACCAAGGAATTCAAAAGGCCAAATGGGGTTGTCAGTGCAGTTTTCGGAACATCTTCTGGAGCTACTGGAGCCTGGAACGAGGTCTATTGTGGAAAAAATCTTCTTCCCTTCAAGGCGCTGGAAAATGTCCTCAACATGAGAAACTGAGTAGCGATCAGGTATTGTCTGTGAATTGAGCTTGCGACAGTCACCTGTTGTGCGCCAGCCACCCGTTTTCTTCTGTGCCATGTGGATTGGACTAAATCGACATAATCAATTTTTTAAATTTAGTGAATCGATATCAGCAAAAATCGATCTTGAATCGATAAGCCAAAGATATTTAAATTAGGAATTAGGAAGAAATGTCTAATATAAAACTTGTACGGACTGCTGAAAGCTATAAACTAAAAGTATTTCTATATATACATACAGGGTTACACATAAGTTTGCTACAAACCTAATTTACCTTTTTTTTTAAATGAAACCCCTGTAGTTTTGAATTCTAGGGAATATTCTAAGTATATCTGATATAACATATCGTCAAATATACTTAGAATTTTTCGCAGAATTACAAATTCATTATTATACAGGGTGTTCTATTTATAAATAATAATAAATTAGGTTTGTTTCAATTTGTATAGCTCTCAGCATGGCATTTATTTGCACGTATTGTTGAACCATCCTGTATATACTTTTGACATCCAAGATCAACTCAGAAAATCAATCCTTGAATTAAAACAATCGATATCGGCCAAAGTCGATCTTTTAAATGTAAACAATCACGATCAGTAAAGATCGATTTTGGATCTGAGATAATAAAAGTGCCAACGCGTATCGATTGTCTTTCTCATTATTTTAAATGTTTGTACTGATTTTACTCTAAAATAATATTAAAAAGTGACAAATTACTATATTTGGCATATCCATGACTTATCAGATCAATCAGTGCTTTAAAATCGACATAATCGATTTTTTTAATTTAGTGAATCGATATCAGCAAAAATCGATCTTGAAACGATGTGGCAAAGATATTTAAATTAGCAGTTTTTTTTCACTTTTGTCCCGGTTTCGACACTTTTTCTTTTTTTTTACTTTTTTTTCGCCGAACTCCGCTTTTTTTTAACTCTTTTTTTATTATTTTTTTCTTTATTTCGTTTTATAATACTTTTATTAGCTTTCCGATCAAGTTTTTCTTTTAATTTTTTTCTTATTTGGTTTTATAATACTTTCATTAACTTTCCGAACAAACTTCTGTTTTTTTCTATTATTTTTCTTCTTATTTCGTTTTATAATACTTTAATTATCTCTCCAATTTTTTTTTACGTTTTTTAAATTTTTTCCCATTTTTCAAAAAATTTTGTTTTTTTCCTAAAGTATGTTTTTCTTCCCATATTTGCCATCCCCGACCTCCTAGCTGAACTCCTTAGCCTCTTTTTCGCCGAAAACCGCGTTTCTCTATTTTTTTTTTATTATTATCGTTATTTGTTATTTCGTTTTATAACTTTCCAAACAATTTATTACTTTTTTTTTCATTTTTTTTTTCATTTTTTCGAACATTTTTGGGTATTCGGGGAGGTGGGAGGGTGAAGGTTTAATTTCCCAGAATCGCAAAATTAAAAAATCATTAATACACAGTATTTCATTTAAAAATAATAGTAAATTAGGTTTATACCAATTTGAGCTTGAGGTTTAAAGTTGGCATAATCGATTTTTGAAATTTAGTGAATCGATATTAGCAACAATCGATCTTGAATCGATATGCCAAAGGTATCTAAACTAAAAATTACAAATAAAAAATGTCTAAAATAATGCGTATACGGACTGCTGAGAGCTATAAACTAAAATTATTTATGGATATACAGGGTTGCGCATAAGTTTGCCATAAATTTTTAATTTAAAACACCCTGTAGTTTTGATTTTTTTTCGGAAAATTCTATGTATAGCTGATATAACATACTCTGTACCTAAAGCTAAAATCGTCAAATACACTTAGAATTTTTGGCAGAATTAAAATAGTAAATTAGGTTTATTTCAATTTGTAGCTCTTAGCATAGCATTTATTTGAGCGCACTATTGGGCCATCCTGTATATACTGCTTGACATCCAAGATCGACTAAATGCTTTTAAATCGACTCAGAAAATCAAACTTTGAATAAAAATAAATCGATATCAGCCAAAGTCGATCTTTCAAATTTAAACAATAGCGATTAGTAAAGATCGATTTTGGATCGATCATTTCTGAGATATTAAAAATGCCAAGGCGTATCGCTTATCAGGGGGGAAGTTTAATTCCCGAGAATCGCAGAGTTAAAAAATCATTAATATACAGAGTGTTTCATTTAAAAATAATAGTAAATTAGGTTTATATCAATTTGAGCTCTTAGCATAGCATTTACTTGAACGCCCTGTTTGACCATCCTGTATATACTCTAAACTTCCAAGATCGTCTAAATGCTTTTAAATCGACTTAGAAAATTAATCTTTGAATAAAAATAAATCGATATCAGCCAAAGTGGATCTTTCATTTAAACAATCGCGATCAGTAAAGATCGATTTTGGATCGATCATCGTCGAGATATTAAAAAGGCCAACGCGTACCGCTTGTTTTTCTTATTATTTTAAATGTTAGTATCGATAAAAAAATAATAAATTGCATAAATGCAGACAACATTCAAAATGACCTTTTAGATCGATTCAGTGCTTTTAATCGACTCAATCGATTTTTTAAATTTATTGAATCGATATCAGCAAAAATCGATCTTGAATCGATATGCCAAAGATATTTAAATTAGGAATTAGAAGAAATGTCTAATATAAAACTTGTATGGACTGCTGAAAGCGAGAGCTATAAACTAAAATTATTTCTGGATATACAGGGTTACGCATAAGTTTGCCACAAACCTAATTGACACTTTTTTAAATGAAGCACCTTGTAATTTTGAATATACTTAGATTTTTTTGCAGAATTAAAATAGTGAATTAGGTTTATTTCAATTTGTTGCTCTAAGCATAGCATTTATTTGAACGCACTGTTGGACCATCCTGTATATACTCTTGACAACCAAGATCGACTAAATGCTTTTAAATCTTCGAATTGAAAAAATCGATATCAGCTTTCAATTTAAACAATCGCAGTTAGTAAAGATCGATCTTGGGTCGATCATCACTGAGATACTAAAAATGCTCATATAATTTTAATGATTTGTATTGATTTTACTCTAAAATCATATTTTGGCATAGATGTAGGCAGCAGCAGCAGCAGATTTCGTGCTTTCAAATCAACGCAATCGATTTCCTAAATTTAATGAATCGATATCAGCAAAAATCGATCTTGAATCAACATACCTAGGATATTGAAATTTCCAACAAATTAGAAAGCGTGTCGCTTGTGTTACTCGTAATTTTATACTCAACATATTAAATGATTCGTGTTTCATCTGGGTTCAAAACGCTCTCATTTTAAATCGATTTAAAAAAATCGACCTTTTAAACGAAAACTAAATCGATATCAGCAAACATCGATCTTGCCTAAAATTCTATTAAAAAAACATGAATACATGGGAATGACAAATATAATAAGAACATTTATTCATGATATTCAATTAAATGATCATTTTCTTGATTATTGAGTATTTGTAACATGTTACAAATAGATGTTGCCAGCGTACAGAAACGATCTCTCTTAATCGATAAAGAAATGAAACTATCGATATTGAAGAAGTATCTCTATATTAGAATTTATCAAAATTTACAACGCTTATCGTTTGTGTTTCTTTCTCATCATTTCGACAGTTGGAGTTGGTTTTTGTCTTTAGCTAAAACCCAATTAAACGGGCTTTGAAGCTTTGAGCTTTTGCCGATACCCTTACGTTGAAAAGACCTGAAAAGTTTCAAGTTACACACACGTATACTATAACGGAAAAGTTTCTAGGGATAATTAAAACGCCAATTTCGGTTCGGGCTTAATGAAACACATTTACTGGCTCAATAAAACTATAGCGTTGTTTCCAAATAAAACAATCGGCAT
This sequence comes from Pissodes strobi, assembly GCA_016904865.1. Taxonomy (NCBI): domain Eukaryota; kingdom Metazoa; phylum Arthropoda; class Insecta; order Coleoptera; family Curculionidae; genus Pissodes; species Pissodes strobi. The sequence continues at coordinate 6,581 of MU189818.1, read as the reverse complement.
TAAAATTTGGCAATAAAACGCTGACCGAGCAAATAAACATAAAAATAAAATAGACATAATCAAGGTTAAAAGCACCTAACTAAATTTACTTAAAACAAACAATTTTCCTTTATCGTATTTTCTGTATTTGTTTTGACATTCCCTTGGAAATCTTACGAATCTTCGTGGGTGCGTGAGCGTAATTACATTCTGTAAATTACGAAAAAAACATGAACAAAAATAACATGGGTGACTATAAATAATATAGGCATTCATTTATTGGTATCTTCTTCGCGTGCACGTACGATTTTAATGCTTTTTTACGTTAATGCGTTAACATCGATTTACAGTTGAGCTGACGGAAATACGCACAATCAAAATAAAGCCATTAAACCTTATTGTTTTAGTTTTGCGCCTGTGCCACCCCCTTAGTGCACGTCTAATTCGTTGAAAATTTAATCGCATAACCTACATTTTAGCATTTCGTATAATAAACAATGACTGTCCTCGTCAACGATCACGAAACCTATATATCTAATTGCGTACAGGTAAACACTTGAGTCAAGCCAAACAGATCATAAACACGACCCGCCGGACTCGTCTAGAAATAAAGGGAATTTGCGCGTGTTTCCAATAATGAACTTTATCGCGATTTAGCCTTTGTTACGAACGACTATGACGTCTATACTATTTAATAGTATAGACGTCACCAACTATTTGTATCTAAAGTTTTAAATATAACGATATAATTTTGCTGCACTCTATCGATACAAAAGAACCTTACTACAGAAGCGCTTCCCTCTACCGGTCGGTAGAAGAAGTTTAAAAGTAGTAGTATGGGTGAGAGCCAAAATGATCCTGGAAAAAACAAGCTTCAGGGAATACAGAAGAACCAACCAACAAATAGTAGACACGGAAATGCTCCATCAAAACAGGGAAACATACAAGGGAATACTACAGAGCCACATAAACAACATAATGACAACAGACGACATCAACTAAGTAGCATCCGACCAATACCTCTTACGAGGTATTGATCCGACATAACAGGGGCAATGAGGAAAGTAGCAAATGAAGTAGCGGAAAGAAAGCCAAGAAAAACAAACAAAATATCATGCGAAACCAAACTAAAGATAGAAGAAAGAAGAACTCTGTATAAGAATGGTTTAAACGCAACGGAACAATACCAAAATGTCAGAAGAAAGGCAAGGAGAATGATAAGAAAGGATAGGGAAGAGAACTATAGAATAATGGCAGAGAAGGTGATTGAAGAAAACAAAAACCTTAAATGCCTAAGGAAGAAGCAAGGAAAACACCAAATAATAGCTCTGAAGGACAATAACAATGTGGAAACAAGAAGTAGAGACAAAATTAAAGAAATAGCCCATAAGTTCTATCAAGACCTTTACTCACCAAGAACAGAAAGACCACCAGGAAACCAGAGCAAAGGAAAAGTAGTCAACGTTGGCTCTGAAGAGATACCAGAAATAAACGAGGAAGAAATTATCATACATGCTATAAACTCAATGAAGACAAACAAGGCACTAGGAGTAGATGATATGATCGCGGCAGGCACAAGAAATTGTCATACCGCAGCTAAAGCACCTTTTCAATCTCTGTATAGAACAAGAAACAATACCCACGAATTGGAATGAGGCAATAATAGTTATATTATTTAAAAAAAGGAGATCGAACAATGCTAGAAAACTATAGACCCATTAGCTTGCTGTCTCAGATGTATAAGCTTTTTACCCGAATACAAGCCGCATTCCACAAAGGATATAGCACTAATGACCACTTACTTACAGTAAAGATCATAATAGAAAAGTCGGCCGAATATAACTTTCCAATACACATGGCATTCGTGGACTATGAGAAGGCATTCGACTCCGTAGAACATTGGGCAATATTTGAAGAACTAGACAAAGCACGAATAGATCATCGGTACAAGAACCTTCTTAAAAATATATATCAAAGAGCAAATACAGAAATCAGGCTACACGAAGAAACAGACAACATTGAAATCAAAAGACGTATCAGACAAGGAGACACAATATCCTCAAAACTCTTTACCTTAGCTCTGGAAGGAATTTTCAAAAAACTTGAATGGGGAAATATGGGACTGAACATAAGTGGAGCCAAAATATCACACTTAAGATTTGCAGACGATATTGTTCTATTCGCCGACAACACAATGGATCTTGAAAGAATGCTTTCCGAACTAGACAGAGAATCTTCAAGAATCGGTCTAAAAATGAATAAAACAAAAACTAAGATAATGAGCCAAGACCAAGTATAAATAACAGTCAACGGGTATATATTGGAAAATGTTCAAGGGACAACAAATAGAGGTAGGAAATGATAACAAGGAGATAGGGATTGAAAGGAGAAGGAGACTAGGAAGGGCGGCATTTGGCAAATTAAGTCATATACTTAAGGCTAGAAGGATACCACAATACCTTAGAACAAGAATATTTGAACAGTGTGTAGTACCGGTGATAACATATGTAGCACAGACCTGGACTCTCATAAAGACATCGATGAATAAATTGAGGACAACACAAAGAGCCATGGAAAGAGTTATGATAGGCGTAACACTAAGAGATAGAAAGATAAACGAATGGATTAGACATACAGACGACAGATGGAATAGCCAAATAATACGCTAGAGACCATGGCAAGGAAAGAGAGGAAGAGGAAGACCAATTATGCGATGGTATGACGATATAAAACGAGTGGCAGGAGTTGGATGAATGAGAACAGCACAAAACAGATAGAACTGGAGGAGAGGAAGGCAGGCCTATGCTCAATACTGGGCGCAATAAAGGGCTTGATGATGATGATCTCCTATTTGCCTCTTAATGTTAGTAATAGAGCATATTCCATTGGCACGCACTGTAGCAGATAAGGTACTCTGACTATTGGCATCCTTAACTATCACATGACATTAAAAAATACTAGAGTAGAGCGAGTGCGACTGAATAAATTTAAATATCAGTTGTAAATATCCTCCTTGCTACGTCATCCGTCTAGCTCCGGCTGTAATTCAAAACAACCGATATTCCCATTAAATATAATAGAATTTTACAAAGTAAATATCCTTCTTGTTATTGTCATTTGTCACAATAGCCAAAACTTCAATTTTTTAAGCGGCACACTGTTGTCAGATTTGTTCTTAAAAAGTTTGCTGCATTTTCTTTAGAAAAAATTATTAGTAAAAATGGTCCACAATGAGTGTCTCTTTATTTAATTCAGATGCAAAAAATAACAAATGTCACTAGGCTCTATTTCAAAGCGACCGACAGTCTCAAAATTAAATTTTACATAGTGAATATCCTCCGTGTTACCGTCATTTGTCACGAAAGCCAAACCGTTAATTTTCAAAAGACAAAATGTTGCCATATTTATTCTTAAGATGGTGATAAAAATAGTGCACCAAAGGTATCTCTCTATCTGTTTCTTTTATTCAGGTAAATGAAGACAGATGCGCACTATGCTAGGCCTACAGACCACCATAACTAAAGCTTTCGAAAAATCTTGCCCTCTTGAGGCATCACAACAACAGCCAGGGGAAGCCACAAAATGGTGGAACAAATAGCTGGGAGAATTCAAACGGACAGCGAGAAAATCTTTTAATAGAGCAAAAAGAACCAGAACTCAAGCCGACTGGAAACAATACAGCACCAATCTGCGGGAGTTTAAAAGACTAGTAAGAAAATAACAGAGAGAGGCCTGGAGGTGAGGAGATCGAAGTGAGTCTGTGAGTGGCATGGCTCTACAAAGTCCTCGCAAAAGACAAAGATCGCGACCTAGGCCTACTAACAAGGGAGGACGGCACTAAGACCGCTAACCTACAAGAGAGTCTTGAACTGCTTATGCAGACCCATTTCCCTGGTTCGTCGGCAACAGACGCCAGGATCTGGCCAGACGAGACAAACTTTCAACCTACTGATTTCGACTGGCAAGGTGCCAACCAAATAGTCAGTGAAGACAAAATACGATGGACAATACTAAGCTTCACCGCCAGGTACTGACGGCATCCGTCCAGATCTACTACAGTGGGGTTTGGACGAGTTACTGCCACACTTGGTAAAGGTATTCTGGGCATGTCTAGCGCTGCACTACATCCCGAAGGCATGGAGAGAAGGAAGAGTGGTGTTGATACCCAAAGCAGGAAGAATAGATTACACTGTCCCCAAAGCCTACCGACCAATTAGCCTAACATCCTCTGTGCTAAAAACTCTAGAGACGCTGTGTGAGCGATATTTGAGTGACTGCGTACTGGTCAACCGACCGCTGCATCCCAACCTTCATGCGTACACTACGGGAAAATCGACCGACACGACCTGGCATTCAGCAATGAGCCGGATCGAGCGACCGCTGGACAATAATGAGTCCACCTTAGGTGTATTTATTGATATTGAGGGTGCGTTTGATAAAACCACCTTTGGAAGAATCAATGCTACCTTAACAAACAGAGGCGTCCTTCCTGCTATCAATGGCTGGATTTTCAACACGTTCTCAAAGAGACGCGTGCAAATAAAGGTGGAAGACACTGTAGTGAAATGCATCGTTGCCAGAGGCTGCCCGCAGAGAGGCGTTCTGTCGCCGTTGCTATGGAACCTTGTTCTCGACAGCCTCTTGCATCGCCTCAACTCAGATGGATTCTACACCAATGCATATGCAGACAATCTTACGATACTGCTCAATGGAAAGTTCGAAGAAGTTCTGTGCAATCTGTCTGTAAACCCCAGGAAGACGGAGATAGCGCTCTTCACCAGCAAAAGGAGGACGGAGCCACTACGGCCTCCGACCCTTCTAAACACACAACACACCTTCGATGCTAAGTTAACCTGGAATCTTCGTTTAGAACGAAGACTAAAGAAGGCATACGTCTCTTATGAACAGTGCCTCAGGGCCTCAGGACTGGGTAAAACCAGGGGGATAAACCGAGGATCGTAATGTGGATCTATACTGCCATCATAAGACCTATGACTGCCTATGGAGCCGTAGTTTGGTGGCCCAAGAGTCAACAAAAACCGGCAATGCTTAAGCTCAGTCAGGTACAGAGAACTGCCTGCCTAACTATAACGGGAGCTATGAGAACAACCCCAACCAGAGCTATGGAAGTAATGTTGTGCCTGCCTCCCCTGAATATTTATCTAAAGAAGGTGGCTCTGACTACATTGCTAAGGCTCAAAGTCGTTGGTGTGCAACGCAGCATAGAATGTGGAGAGACTAGAAGTCGGAAGACTGCCACTACTGCAGGTCAGTGCAGATAGCATACCTCCCAAGTTTGTCTTCGACAAAATATATGGTGTACAAATAACACCAATTGAGCCTATAACCGAAGATGCTGTTAACATTTTCGTGGATGGCTCAAAAACCCAGGAAGGAACGGCTGTGGAATTTACTCCCGGTGCGGATTGAACTTAAATGGTCTATGGAGGGACACGCAAGTATAGTTGAGTCTAAACTTGCTGCAATATCCATAGCCGTAAAAGAGATTGTTCGCAGGAACACTGAAGACAAGACTATTAAAATCTACACGGATACTAGACTAGCACTACTGGCCTTGAAAAGTTATACACTTTCAGCCAGGTCAGTACTAGAATGCCATAATTCACTGGAGGATGCCGCCCACAAAAACAGAATTTCTGTGTGCTGAGTTCGGCTAAAGGACATGCACAATGCAAAGGGAATAAATCAGCGAATAAATTGGCTAAAAAGGCAGCCGGTTCAAACATTATGGGAGCCGGCCCTTGAAACCTACCTATCGCGACGACGATACATAGATAAAAAAAAAGATCAACCATGAAGACTTTAGGGCAAGATGAGACGAAACAACTAACTGTCGAATGGCCAGGAAGCTACTAAGCTACCCTAATGAGTCTGCAGCAAAAGCACACCTGGACATGTTAAGGAAGACCCTACGACTCATGGGGAATCAGACTGGGCACTGCCAGCTAAGGAAACATCTCCACACAATGAGATTACGCGAGACACCTCTATGCAGAGGCTGTGAACAGGGGGACGAAACAGTAGAGCATCTGCTCTGCGATTGCGACGCTGATTCGGACTTAATGGAATCTATTTTGGGAGAACCATGGCCAACCGTGGTTTTTCTCAGAACAGCCTCTTCGGGCAACATCGCCGCCTTTTTTAGGCGATGGCTGGGCGATGGCTTAGATGGATTGGTTGATGTATGGAGGACGCACAGGGGATCCAATGGGGCCTATGTGCTCTCACCATTTCCAGATTCCAGAAGGGTACCTCTCTATCTGTTTCTTTTATTCAGGTAAATGAAGGCAGATGCGTACTGATATTTCGAATGGAACAGATACATTGTTCGCTTGAATGTATATATTTGCCAAATATTTTAGTTCATGCGTTGCAAAAATTAATTTAAAATAACGAAAATTACTTAATCAACGAAACAAATTAATTTGGGATAGTTTGGGTTAGTTTTTGTTGGTGTTGCTCCCGGAGAGGGCGAAGCGAACAGACGGTAATACATGAAATGAGCGCGTTCGTTTGGGTTATATTCAGTAAATAATCACTGTCTGTTACTCCCAGTAAGAAAATGTGCAACGTCTCGCAAC
>MU189817.1:23859-48567 GCA_016904865.1 Pissodes strobi | reverse complement strand
GGGGGCACGGGGTCCAGTTTTCATCCAGGAACCTAATTTTACCCCTTCTACATGTCTTGAAAATTTCAGCCCTCTAGCTATACTGGCTATTCTTAATTAAAGGGGCGTTTCACTTTGATAAGCGTTTCATTTTTTTCTGACTTTACCTTCGCTAAAGAAGGCACTTCAATATTAATTAACACACAAACAAACCAAAGGAAACTGGCGTCAACGCAAAAATTTTATCGTCGACGACTGTACTAAACAAATCTCGGACTAAACTGAACTGACAAGCACGTGGAGATGACAGTTGGCCGGTTTACCTCCCACTCCAAATTTTTGGGCGGAATTTATGTTGTCGCTTCTCTGCGGTTGTTATTCTCGGGTACCGGTCTAAGCCGCCTTGCGAACCAACTTATGTTTGATAATAATTATTATTATTACTATTAAAAAAATATTTTTGCATTAATTTGTCGACATTTGAAGATAAAACAGCATATTTTATGTGGAGGAAAAGTTACTTTTCATGGCTTCAGTGGCTGCTCGAAATGTTCAACAAGTGCATCACTACATTCAAGATCCCAAAGGTATGGAGACAGGCCAGGGTCATTGCTCTCCTAAAGCCTGGGAAAGAGCCAGATGAGCCTAAAAACTTCCGACCAGTCTCCCTTCTATGCCAGACTTTTAAGCTTATGGAGCCAATGATTTTGAACAAAATCTCAGCAACTATCGATGGGAAATTAATACCAGAATAAGCTGGCTTTAGACCAGGGAAATCTTGTGGCGGACAAGTACTGAACCTTGTTTAATACATCGAGGATGGCTTCGAGGAAAGGAAGATCACAGGGACTGCATTCATTAATCTGTCTGCCGCATAGGATACGGGCAACCATGGATAATTGCTGTGCAAACTATATGAGATGACAAATGACTTCCACATCATGTCGATTATTGGAATCTTCCTCCTTTGCCAGCCTCCTAGGGAAAAGTAGTAGATGGCGCTTACAGAGGAACGGCCTTCCGCAAGGCAGTGTGCTGGCCCCATTACTGTACAATATCTATACCAATGAGCAATCCATACAGCGGGAGATAAGGCAGATGACACAGCGCTAGCAGTTCAAGGAAATATTTTTTTATGAGGTAGAGGAAAAACTCCCAAATAATAATTTTCTCCAACCCATTCCAACAAAAACTCAAGTGTACGCTTTCCAACTTCGCAATAGGGAGGCAAGGAGATAGATGAATATAGTGGGTAGAATTCTTAGCACGGCCACTCTTAACATATTTTATCAGTGCTGCTTAGACTCTGATTGGTCCAGTGTACCTGAATCTAGTGTACCCCACACATACTTTCATTCCCTATTGGTAGAAATATTCAAAAATTATTGCTTTCCTATTCGATCACTAAAAGAAAAAACTATAAACCTTGGATTACCAAAGGTATTAAATAAGTATAAAGGCGTCTATAGAAGGATTATAAAACTGGCAAAAAAAAACTACTTTAGGACCCGAATTGACAATTCTCATTTTAAACAAAAAGAAAGTTTTATTGACAACATTCGAGGGAAGAGTGTTAAAATAAAAGCTTCAACCATTATTAAGCCAAATGAATGTAACAAGTTCTATCGCACCATTGCGGGTGAACTAGCAGGCAAAATTACATATAAGGATGACCCATTAAATTACTTAAAAAATACGTCAGTATCGGATTCGTTTTATCTTAGACCTACTGATTTTTTGAAAACAAAAAATCTGCAGGGTGGGATGGATCATCAATTAGAATTTTTCAGTGTTTGCCGGTGAACGCAGTGAAGGATTCCTTTATCAGGGGAATATTTCCGGATTCCTTAAAGCTGCCCATTGTTGTCCCAATACAAAAAGGTAACGATTTTTTGAATCTCCATCTGACTTTACACCTATATTCTTAATCTCAACACTCTCTAAAGTGGTCGAAAGGGTAGTAAAAGAAGAGAGTCTAAATAAGAACAATATCCTAAACATATGTCAATTTGGATTTCGAAGCGGAAAGAACACAGACGATGCTTTTTTCTCGTTTTTGGAAAAACTTTATTTTAAAATTAATGATGGAGAGGTGGCTACGGCAGTGTTCTGTGATCTGTAAAAAGCCTTCGACTGCGTTGATCATGGAATACTGTTGCGGAAATTGGAGCTATATGGTTTTAGAGGGGTAACTTTTGAATGGTTTCGATCATACTTGACCGACCGAACCCAGAGGGTTCGAGTGCAGGAGTCTGAGTCTGATGAGTTGAGGATTGATTGTGGTGTTCCTCAGGGTTCTGTTCTGGGCCCCATTCTTTCTCTCTCGATAGCAACATTATCTTAAACAAAACATGTACTAAGTTTTTGGGTATTTACATAGATAATCGATTGTCTTTTAAAGAGCATATTTCAAATATGTGCAGCAAAGTAGCTTCCAGCTGCTGTTATGCTCTTGGGGTTGAATCACGAGAGTTGGATGTTGGCATAGTAAGAACAATATACTTTGGACTTGTTGAAGCGCGCTTAAGGTACGGCATATCATTTTCGGGAAATTCTGGCCAGGGTCAACTAAATGTGGTCTTTGTGCTTCAAAAATGTGCAATGCAAAAATCTGAGATTCCTGTAAACCTTTATTTATTAGACACAAAATATTAACTCTGACCGGTATCTTCATTCTGGAAACAGTTTGTCTGCTGTATAAAAAGTTTGGTTCTGCTGAACATGCAAATGCCTATAATACCCGACAAATAGCAAACATACCATTACCAATACCCCACTCAACACAAATAAAAAACTCAATACTTTATAATGCCAAAAAAAAATTTATCATTGCCATTCAAAAAATTTAGACGGGTGGTTAAGTCTTTGCTGTTGAAAAGAGCGTATTACTCACTGGGGGAATACTTTGAGGAATAGTCTTCTACCTTTCCTCATTTTGTTTTGTGTCTCTTTGCTTAACATAGTATGTTTTGTTTGCACCCTATTGCGGCTGTGCAAATTTTATACCAGAGCTTGCTCACCTTTGTCGCATTTTCGATTTATCTATTGCACATTTGCATCTATTTATTTATTGTTGACGTCTGTAAGAAAAATCTAGCCTTTACAGATTACATGGTAAATATCGATGCCGGGAAGCACGGTCTTTTGATAATAATAATAATAATGGTGATTATGATAATTATTGATGATAGTAATGATAGTGATAATGATATTAATATACAATTCATTTTTACAATATATGGTTCTTTGTTAACTATGTAGTTTTGGTCGTGGTTTTTTCTGTTTATCTATTTCTTGTATCTCTGTATTTTTTTTTAATTAGGTAAGTTTTAAGTTTTTGTTTTTATGTCTTTGACTTATATTTATTATATTTTCTAACACATTTTCGACTTATATTTAAGATATTTTAAATCAAGAAGCTTTGTAAATATGAAATCTGATTCTTCCTACAATAAAGTATTTTTTGACTTTGACTTAGTGTGGTGCGGCCAACAGTTAGATCACTGCCCAACTCCAAAATACCTCGGGATAACACTAGATCGAACTATCACATATATCTAAGCGCCACTGCCTCAACACCAGAAAAAAGGTATCAACTAGGAATAATCTTCTCCAGAAACTGGCTGATGGGACATGGGAAGCACAACCAGCAACACTGAGAACCTCAACCCATGCACTGAGCTTCTCTGCAGCCGAATACGCCGCTCCAGTATGGTGCGCATCCGCTCACGCAAAGCAAATTGGCGTCCGTTTGATTTAAGCGGTTCGCCTAAAAACAGGTTGCTTGAAAAGCCTCTACCACTCCATCAAGTATACTCCCTCACTGGTATAGCACCGCCTCATATCAGAAGAGAGGTGGCCGCTAAAGCATAAAAGGGGCGACAAGAGACCGACCCAAGGCATCCACTCTATAGCCACCAGCCAGCTAGACCCAAACTCCGATCCCGCCACAGCTTTCTTTCCAGAACAGCTCCCCTGCAGGGCTCTCAGGAAGCCAGAAGACTCCAGAAATGGCGCGCTGAGGTCCAAGACCCAACCACCCAACAAAAAGAGGAGTTGGCACTGGGACATTTCCTCCCATACCCAATCTGGAGCACGCTCAACAGATTTCTCGAGGTGCAGAGTAAACCTGCAAAAGTGGGGAATGCTACCAGGAAACAAAAACCCTCAGTGTTCCTGCGGAGAATCCAGAACATTTCACACCTGCTGACGTGCACCGACATATGGGACAGAGCTGCACCTGGAACGACCTAATTTTAGTAAATGACAGGGCCATCAGAGCCGCAAATTTTTGGAAGGACATAGTGTGATCCGGACACGTAAAGTAAGTAAGTAGTTCCACTTTAAGGCATTTCTTCTCCATTTCAGTCAAATAGCCAAACGCGATACATTTAGTTGTCCCATGTGATGTTCGTATCATGGATTATTGCGCCCTAAATGCAGCGAGGAGACAAGGGAACAACATTCTTGCATATATTACTTGCTGAACTTATTGGTCTGTATGAGATGTGTTACCCTTTTTGTATATGTGTATAACTATGGCTGTCTTCCATTGATCTGACCTTTACCCTCTCTGAGAATGTGTCCGCTCTGTGAAATTGTGCATCTTCCCCTTGTCTGTGATAATGTCATTAGTTGACTCATCCCTCAAAGTAAAACTCGTAAGCCTGGAAGTTAGTGAGCGTCTAGGAACTACGCAAATTTGACTCGCATGGTTAATTCGTGTTTTTTGCGTTCTGTAGCTGGAATATCTGATATCAGTCCTCTCCGATCTGTATTTATGCCAGAGCTGTCGTTTTTTTTTATTATTTATATATATTTTTCTCCTAAGCAAGTTTGTGTTTCATGGGGCAAAACGGTCAATACATTACCAGTTGTAAGAGGTAATGGTCAATAACAGGAGGAAACAATCGTTTCCCAGGAAAAGGTGGTCATTTTCGAATTCAGCAGGCTCTAAAGTAAAACTGTAGCAGAAAAAATCATTTTTCATAAATGTTTTTAAAATTTTGCGATAAAAAAGCGTTTAAAACTGCAGATTCTCGAAAAATCGCCATTCAAAAATTACCCAAATACCATAGAAAGCTGACGTATTTACTGTTCAATAGAGAAGGAATTACTCTGTAAACACTGAAATGTTCAAGCCGTTCTGACATGTTCCAAAAACTAGTCCAAACATGCTTATATTTCTATGATTATATATTTTCTCTTTTATTGTATCTCTACATTCAGCCTATATAAATGGTAGCAGATTAATCCCCGAAATGTAATACAAAAAATCTTTGGTCTAATTTTATTGCTTCCGGTTTTTAGCTGAAAATTTGCCATGTGGTCATTTTTGTGGGATATTTCGGAAGTTTAGATAGCGAAAGGCTTTGGGATGTTACGATGCTCGAGATTCCACTTTTGTAAATATGTCTTGATTTATTCTTGAATAAACATCTTGAAATGGTTGGAATTTTACTTTGAAATGATCGTATTAGTAACTTTTGTCAATTAAAATGTCTGTTTAACTGGAAATTTTCTGCTTCTAACCAAATTAAAAATCGATTAGGACATTGCAATTTATACTTTTCGATAATTCTGACTGTTTCACAGTTAATGGAAACTGGGAGCTTCAGAAACAAAGAGGTGTTAGAAATGGTGCAAAGATCAGCAAGGCCAAAGGCCATAAGAAAATGAACAGGGCAAGGCCTTTGAAATGTGCAACTTTTGGCATAGCATATTTTCATGACGTCAATATGGATTCATAACTACGGCTCCTGCAATATTGGATCTCGTTTCGGACATTGTGGACGCTTATCATATGTGCTGCAGCTCGGTTGTTTTGTGTGATTTGAACAAAGCTTTTAATTGTCTCAGTCATGACATCCTATTGCTTAAACTATAATATTACAACTGAACTTTTGAATTCTTGCGCGGAAAATAGGCACCAACGTGTGGAGGTCGCTGGGGCACGGTCAACAAAGAGTGAAATCACTGTAGGAGTCCCATAAGGCTCCATTTTAGGACCCATTCTCTTTAATATTCATAATAATCATGCCAATCTTAGATAGAGACTTACACACAGTATTTGTCCAAAATAAAAAGCTCATTTAAGTATATTCTCATATAGCACTTGTATTTAGCTACATATTAACAATACAATCTATAAGGAATACTAACAAAGTAACAAAAATACTTGGCCTTAAACCTAAAAATACCCCGAGTACATCGAAACTTAAATCCTAAACGAACCAACTTTATTCTTAAATGGCAGTGTTCTAATTAAAAGCACGTTTAATCTTGTGATTAAAAGTTCAAAATTAAGTCGCAATTATCAGCTCTAATAGTATTAACATAAAATACCTTGAACATTTTTGCCAACGCTTTTTTATAAATGCTGCTGCCAAGTTTACATTTTTCATCGATTGACCCCTAATTACCCTTATTACTTATATTGAGCAACACTCTATCACAGGGTCAGCTTCTGTAAAACTAAATGGGTAGTCACATTATCGAGTATAACCCGGATCCACCCCAGGTATAGGTCGTCTAAACAATAATACGTGCGGTTCGGGACAATGGAGCATGTAGTGCACCCAATTGGGGCTCTGTTGCACTCCTAAAAGATATTTGGTGGATTAAAATAATTATACATGAATTCAATTAATAATGCTTACCTAGATTTCGCCATTCCGACTCGGTCATAAGGTGTTGACGAGGAACAAGTTTTGTTAAATCTGCTGGTAATATGACATGCCTATATTCGTAATGCTCGTCTGAGTACTTTTCAGAATATTGGATGGTTTCTACAGGCATCTGAAATTACGTGATTGTTGTACGCTACAAAGCTATAGAAGAAATAGAATTAAGAGCAACTTAATGTATTCACACTTACGATTTTAAATGCTTGATTTGCCGAATAAGACCGGAGTTTCGTGTTGTTTCTGGTGTCCACTTGATACAAATTTCAAATAATAAGTTTGAGCAGTAAAATTACCACTTAAACATAAAAGAATGGACATACAAATGCTTTATATCTACGAAAGGTTATTAAAATCTCTGACACGCATACATTTTAAATGTATTTCATTACTTACAGTTTAAGTTTAATTTAAATATAAATAAACAAATCAAAATAAACCAAACTGATAGAATACGATGGAAAACTAACCTATCTTTTACAGCTTCATTGCACTGTGCACTCCCTTCGTAAGACAACGGGAGAACTGGCAACGGCGCATTACTTCATTCTTAGTGGCTGTTCGAAGCTTAGACTATAGTCTAAGGTTCGAAGGATGTATTGGGAGTGTTCAAACTAAAGTGACATTTATTTATTATTATTTAAATGGTTTTATTTTTGGTAACATACATTTTTTCAATTCAATAGGGTATTCTTATCAGAGCACGTCAATGGTGAAAAAATTGGTGACACTAATGAATGACTGCCTGAGAACAGAAATTAATAACTACCGAATTGCCGGTTAAAATAACAGTGTGCGAGAACTAAATAGAAAATGCACCTTGTTCATTAGACACTGTTTTTTAACTGCTATTGCATCTATTTGTATACTATGGTGAGTACTTTCATAAAACGCACGAGCAACTTTGCGGCGTTGCCGCAAAGGAAAATTGCATGAGCGGTTTGAGCTCTTTGTTTCGTCCTTTGAAAATGTAGAAATCTACTTTACCAAACAGTAAACAGGAGCGCCCCCTTGCCAGAAAAGTAAACTTTTTTTTTTGTTTGGTTTGTTCACTTCCACACACTGAAATATTCAAATATTACCTTTGCTTCTTTTTTTAGTACATCATCGAAAGTCGATTAACACTTCCAGGATCAGGTAGACCGGTAAAACGAGTATCACACCTCTTGACAGTTTAGATTTTGACAGCTCTTAAATGGATTCGGACACAAAATTCACAAAAGCCAGTTGTGCAGGAATTCGATGAATTTGTCCGTTTACGAAAATTTCACGGGGCGTGTTTTGATGTGCAAAAGTTGCCCGGATCTCTTCCAGATAATCCCCAATAGTTTTCGGGAGAAACGCAAGTGAAACAACGCAGTGCCAGTGAAGAAAAGACGGTTAGTTTCGTCGGACAAGTTTATTTTTCAAGTCTAGGAATTTGAGTACCCAGTCAGGTAAGCAAGTGACGTTATTTTATCAACAAAAAAGGCTGTAATTTAAATAAACGATCGCGCAAACACCGCGAGAATTAGATTACACAAGGAAATTTTCCTGTAGGCTAATGGGTGGAACCTTTTTGGTTTGATATTGTTGAATTATTGTATGCTCCTAGGCTATATTTACGGCGGAACGTCCTGTTTTACCTGTATCAAGGCCGTTTTAACACCTGTAGGAGTTTATGATTAGGCAATTTAATTTCGGAGCTTCGCTAATTAGGAAACAACTTGATAAGTGATCCATGTAATATTTGCCTGTGGTGTATTTGCTTCATTCATTTTCCTGTACAACTACTCTAGCTATTTGTCAATATATTAAAGGTTTTAGTATTGAATAAAAATTTCCAAATTAGTATTCAACATTTCCTTTGAAATACCTAGTTTAGCTGGTTTTATTAAGTTGTAACTAGGTTTAGGAGGTGCAGTCATTTATGGCCAATAGTTGTTCGACTTTGAAATGAAAATGTCACAGGCTTCTTAATAATGGGGTGCAAATAGAAATGTAGAGGGCAAAACTTAACAGCTCCAACCCCAATTATCCAACCGAGCTGGTGTATTGCATGTTTTCAGCTGAATGACAAAAGCCAAATTAAATCCCTAAAGTTTATTAAAAGTCCTGCACTAGTATGACCATCTCATATAATGCGTATGCCAAATGCCTTCTGTAATATATCTAATTGATTACAAAAGCTCAAATTGTACTTAATGCTCTTACTATTAGCATTTCTAAAAAAAAATGTTTTATAGTTTATAATACCCAAGTGAATTGCCAGCCAAATTCCCTTTTAGCAAGCTTTCACTTTTGATTGATGATAGTGCCTAAATCCTAATAGTAAAGCCTTCTACTTATTAGGTATTATATATTACGAAATCTTTATTTATGGGAATTAGGTGTCAATTAAGTGGTACCAACATAAAATAAGTTAGAAAAAAATACGTAACTATAAGATTTTGGGATTAAATGTAGACAAATACATACATCAATATTCGGACATGAAACTTGCTGCCAGGACATTATAAAACAGAATTGTATGAACATGGCACTAATTTTTAAGTCCCCCCAGACTACAACAAGCTATATGAGGGGGTGCATATGAGGGAGGACCTCTATGAATACAGACATAGCTGTCTTTATAGAACCATTTATGGTTTAGGGGCTGATATATATGGAGTCAAGCCAAAGACAGGAATCTCACTAAGCTTAGGCATATCTGCGACGATATTCCAAGTGGAAGTTGTTGCAATACTTACATCATTCTGCGAATGAGTAATAAGACAAAAGTTTACAAGTAATATCTAATCTGACCGCCATGCTGCACTAAAAGTTGACTCAGTGCAAGTTGTTAGCTCAAAACTAGTCTGGGACTAAATAGAAGCCCTAAGAGAGCTGGGCAATCAAAATGGACTAGCCTTAGCCTGGGTATTAACACATACAAAGGCAGTGAAGAGGCTGGCTTATTAGCCTGAGCAGGAGCCAGAATTGCAAAGGATCTCACAGGAGAAGACAGGGTTGAATAAAGAACTAAATCGTTTTTTGGAGATAAGGTTGCAGTGCGGAAGCTAATAGCCCATAAGCATCTAAATTAATATTCAACTTGAAAATAAGTAGTGGGACATGTTAGTCTAAATAGTCGCTATTATGGAAAGCATGTGCTAATGAAACACCAAGTAGATATGTATACACCTTGTACTTTGCCCCCTTTAAGGTATCGCGCCGCTTATCAGTTAATAAGTTGGTACATGTAGGTTATTAATTGTTCTTTTGTGATAAGATACTGATAACAGACAAGCTGTGAAATAATGAATCGATTATCTATTAGCTGCTTAGCTACCTAAGATGGATCAAACTGTAGGGGATCATCCATTACATGGAATATTACTTAATTAAATTATTTTTTGTCTGGTCTTTATCGGCTATACTTGATATAGGTGGTAAATATATGCATATTGTGCTCTTTACAGGGTGTGTTGTTAAATTATAAAATGAGTAAATTTTGTAAATACCGCTAAGATTGTGATTTATTGACAGCTGAAGGTCGTATAAGCACTTGAGTGAATAATCGGTCAGTTTGATATTGTTGTGGTGATCATATTCAACTGTAAGCCAATAAGAGTAAACAAACAACAGTCCCACTATTGGTGACTAAGGCATGTTCTCCATTTGGACATACTACCTAGCCAAAGATAAACAAACAGCCATTCAATGTATTGGAATTGTGTTGTCATATATTTATTTTTAAATGACTATCTCTAAATCCCACTTGAAATATTGCGGTTTTATAACATATCCTATATTATATAGGTGAAGCAATCTGTGACGTTATGTGCATGTTATTTTATTACATGCATCAAGCCTGAGTTGAATGAGATATTAAATTTATGACTATTTAATTACTTTTTAATTCACATTTTTTTTTTCTAATTATGTGCCTGTATATTTTAATTTATCTTTTTTGGTCTCTATCTCGCAATTTGCTATCTCTGCTTTTAACGGGAAAATTAAAGTATAAACTTTCTACGTGAGACGTGGATTCAAGAAAAATATAATCTACATGTCAAAAACGCATACACAGCCACAAACGTCAAATTACCGGAAGTGACTAATGTTCGCGTCGACCGTTTTTTTAATTTTTTTGACATTTTGCCTAATTCGACGGGTCCTATTGGCTAGAATATCATTTGAGGTTGAGGTTATGCAACATCATTATTTGAATGTAATAAAGTAAATAGTTAAATATTTATATTATTTTTGTTAATGCCGGTGCTAAGCCAATGTAGCAAGAATTGGTGCCGGGTTTGAAAGTCAAAATATGAACATTTTGGAAGATATGGCCTAAAGTTGTCCCCCTATTTTAGTGTTAATTAAATTACCGAATTAATTTCTATGATCAAAGCGCTTTAAAAAACTCACTCTTAGGGCGAAAACCATAAAATTGCGGCGTAAAGTAGTTTATTAAAATCCGCCGTTTTAGTGTTTCGCCCTGTATAGCCGGGGACACCACAGAACGCGGTCAGAATTATTGGTAAAGTAAGAGGCCCGCGAGAAGAAGTACCACTCGCAGTCCGTACGACGACGCCTGGGGCCGGTACTCGTCGATTTCAGTAGTTTCAGTGCTTCGTCGCGCGCTATAAGGTGGTGGTACCCTTTCAGTCGTCGGTCCAGTCTCGGTCTCGTCTCAGTTCTGTGGTACTGCTGCGGATGTTAGAATTTGTTTAGATCGTGCCTTGTGAATGTGACGTGACTATTCTGATCTAAACTAAAAAAAAGCTGTTATGGTGTATAGTTAGTGCGAAGTGCTGACGTTCATTCTGTTGGATTAACAATATGTTGATATCGAAGGATAATGATGAAGGGTAAGATGTGAAGTACGGAAGTAAATTGAACACAACCTGACCAAAGTAGCTTTTGAAAATCTTAAAAAGGACAGCGTTGCAAAGGATTCCTTCTAATCTGTAACCTCGTTAATTCACTGCAAATAAGGCTTTAGATATTGCTGACACAGTTAGTCTTAATTGATATACATAAGTTTTATTTTAAGAATCTATTCTCTAGTCAACTCTCATCTATGCTCGTTGAGAATCAAATGTGATTTATTGATAGGTGATTTAGATGTTCGAAGCCTGAATTACAACACACATCAGTTATGCCAGTTAGAAATTTCATTTCTAGTCTATAACACGCTGCTTATGTATTGTGATATTAATTCTGTGGTCCTAAATAGAATAATATTACTTTTACTCGAGTTAACCATTTTTTAATGGGCAAGAATTTCAGTCTCATACTCAGTCGTGCTAAGTTTCAGACAGAGGGCACTCGAATAGGAGTTTCAAGTCAGCTTTTCATCAACGAGAGAGAACCTGTATAAATTTAGTCGAGAATTTAATTTCTGGTCTATAACATGCTCCTTATGTATTATGACATTAATTATGTGGTCCTAAATAGAATAATATTACTTTTACTCAACTTGACCATTTTTTAATGAAATAAAATATATAAAATACGTTTATTAGCAGCAATCTGCTACAATACACAAAAAATAAAAATGAACATTAAAATAACAATAATAAAGATTACAATATCAATGGTAGTTTTTTTTCACGTAACCCACAACTAACCTACTAAACTCTCGAATATTATTAACTGACCTAATGTACACAGCTTAATCTATGGACAAGAATTTGAATCTCGTACTCAGTCATGCTAAGTTTCAGACACAGGACACTCGAATAGGAGTTTCAGGTCAGCTCTTCATCAACAAGAACCTGCATAAATTTAGTCGAGTTTTTCATTTCTAGTCCATAACATCGCTCCTTATGTATTATGTAAAGTAAAGTATATTTCATGCCAATAATATAAAATTTTACATTCGTCATACATTGTTGAAATTTGGTAAATACTAAAAACTTTCTAAAAAAAGTTACTAATTCTACTGGATACATATTAGGAACACAATGTTAAAAGGAAACGATACAAATACAGTCCTCATACACAAAAGCTTAACCATATAATTTAAAATACATAGAAGGAAACTATAGTCAGTATAATATAATAAAATTGGTTGGAGATTTTAAATTACCTACTCTCTAAGATCACAGACTTTTGTATGTTCAAAAAGAGATAATATTTGGCAATTTGCATGCAAAAATTCACTGACATCATAAAATGCCCTATCACACAACCATTTTTTCACTGCGGATGCAAAGCACTTTTCTGACAGGGCTTTTACTGCATTTGGCAATTTATTGAAGAATAAAGGAGCATAGTAGAGAGTTGATATTTGGGATTTTTTGAGCCTAAAGAAGGGTATATGCACATTGAGAGCCTGTCTGGTGTTGTGATTGTGCATGTCTGCTACTTGATTATATTGGTGCATAGAGGAGGCATTGAAAAATGTAATGTGATGGCAAGGTAAGCACTTAGTGCTTAAAAGACTCTTAAACATCTTCCCTATACCCGAGACCCTCTACAACCCTTAAAGCTCGTCTCTGCAATTTAAAAATTCTTACAGCCTGAGGAGCATGACCCCATATCAGAAGACCGGGAGTTACAGCTAGACTGTATTAGAAAATGGAAAACCATCAGCAAAACCCCTTTATCAACGACCTTCGTGAGGCTTTTAGGGAGATAAATTGATTTAGCTACCTTACTTGCCATGGCATCAAAGCGTGATCCAGATGAATGCCTAGGAATTTAACTTAGTCGGTTACCATGACACCAGCCCCTTTAGTGTTCCTTAAAGAGAAAATCATTTCTTCGGTCTTGCCCACATTAAGTTTCAACTTGTTTATGGCAAACCAGTGTTCCAAGCCCAAAATCGCCCCAGCCATCATTCCTTCCAAATCGAGTAAGCTACTACGTCTGCAGAGAGCAGTAGTGTCATCAGCAAATAAGACCACTTTGCAGTCCACTGACTGCGAAATATCATTGGCATAAATGATGAAAAGAAGCGGCCCCAGGACAGACCCCTGTGGTACTCCGTGATTGATTTGGCCCTCTTCAAATTCCATCCACATAAGCCTTTTGAGTATGTCCCATCAGATATGTATGGAGCAGTGAAAGGCTTTTGTGATCCAACCCATAAAATTGGAGTTTTTGAAGGAGAAACTCATGGGATATGCAGTCGAAGGCCTTTGAGAGGTCACAGAAAGTTGCTCCCACATGGGCCCCCATCTCAAAGCCCTCGACTACATGCTCCAGTAGTTCCAATATTGCGCCTGTGGTGGATTTGTTCTTTCTAAAACCAAACTGAAAGTTTTAGAATATTGTTCTCTTCAAAATAATTATAGAGTTGTTCTTTTAAGAATTTTTCGAAAATGTTTGAGATAATTGGAATAAGAGAAATTGGCCTATAGTTATTTACATCATTTTTATCACCCTTTTTTCCAGATGGGTATAACCTTTTGAATTTTGAAACAGGTTGGGTATGTTCCTTCCTTTATGCACAAGTTAAAGAGTTTTGTCAATGGATAGATGAGATACTCTACAATTTGTTTTAGGTGTGGTACATTTAATCCATAGATGTCCAGGGAATGCTTACCTTTTAGGGACTTCACAGTGTCACGGACTTGGATATAAGTAACTTCCCCAAAGGAAAAGCAACCGCCAGGCCTATTAGATTGCAATAGAAACACCTCTGGGCCCTCTCTGTTGACTGGGATTCCCCTGATTGTCTTTTCAGCAATACTCAAGAAAAAGTCAGTGAAATCTGAAGCCAGTAATGCCTGGTGGGGTAGCTCTTTTTGTACCTGACTTTCTGTGTTGATTTACCACCTGCCAAGCTGCTCTTGCCTGATTGTCAGCCTGTAAAATAACTTTTGAGGTTGCCTGCCTTTTGGTGTCTCTGATTTGCTCTCTATACCTACATCTGAAAATTTTAAATTGTTCTGCAAGTTCCGTAGATCTAGACTGTAAATACAATGAATGGAGAAAATTTAAGGTTTCACGCATTTGTCTTAGGTCATTATTAAACCATGAAACACTCTTATTCTCGGTTATAGTTCTTTTTTTGAAAGGGAATGATGTTTCCATGGCTTTAGTTATTAAATTCATAAAATTTGTAGCTTTATTGTCAATGGCAATTTGTGACCCTGAAAAGGACCAGTCGGACTCTATAGTCAAAATCAGATGTTAAATACCTCTTTGTGTGATGGGTCTGTGCAACAGGACCTTATTTCTATCAACAAGTGGTGATTTTGCGCACTCTAGATCAATATGGACTGCTTTATGATCCGACAACAACCCTCCAGAAACACCAGTTTTAAAATTTAAAATTCCCCTAAGATTTATGAAAATATTTTCAATGCAGTTTGTTTCAAATTCAAAATATCTTTTATTCAAAAAAATTGTAAACAAACACCTAGAGTTTAAAATTACAATTGAATAATAAGCGTCAAGAAAAAATATGTCAGCTACCAAGCTATTAACCTAAACAAAATAAAATAAAAAAAAATGTATCAAAACACCACCAACAGGATCAAAATGTACACAAAAAAACTTATGTTACTTAACACCATGAACAATTATTTTCAACACAATTTCAAATAGAATAAAAAAGAAAACATACACTGTTAAAACACTACTCTACCCTATGCTCTAAAAACTCTTTAACTGTATATGGCTCCAAGTCAATTAAAATTGTTCTAATTTGTCTTTTATATATGTTAAAATTTTGCTCCGCTTGTATAATATCAGGCATCCTATTGAAAAATTTTACACAAGAGCAAGTGGGTCCTCTTTCTGTTGCAGAGAGTCTATGCATTGGCACATTTAGGCCCACATACCTTGTTGGAATATTATGCTGTGGCTGGAATTGCTGAAATTTTTCTATGTTCTTAAAGAGAAATAATAAGCACTCATAGATATATAGACCTGCCAGAGTAAGAAGCCCCAAGTCCCGAAAAATGCCCCTGCATGAATGCCCCTTACGCAGATTTAGCATAGTTCGCACTGCTCTTTTTTGCACCATGAATGCTCGACCTGCATCTATACTATTACCCCAAAAAATTATCCCATACCTAAGTACCGAATAAATGCTTGCAAAGTAGACAACTTTCAGATGTTGTAGATTCAGATATCTTGCCATGATTCTCAAAGAATAGCAAGCCTTGCTCATTCTGCCACAAACAGTCACTAGATGCTCGGTCCAATCCAAGTTCTGATCAACATGAATACCTAGAAATCTAGTAGATCTTGATAGGGTTACATGATGATTATCCAACAAAATTTCCTGAGGAATGTCCTTATTTTTCTGTTTAGAACGAAAACAGATAAAGCTTGTTTTATCAGCGTTCAAGGCAAACTTATTCTTTGTGAACCAGTTTTGAGCGGTTCTTAAGTGTTCAGAGGATATGTGTAGAAGTGTTCGGAGGATATGTGTAAGAGATCAGATAGGGTTGTTGCCACAATGAGTAGGTTAGAATCATCAGCAAAATTTACAAGATTGGAATTATTATTTAATATTTCACTGGCTAGGTTATTAACATACAAAATGAACAGAATTGGGCCCAGGACACTTATCTGAGCAATTCCAAGTGTGAGGTGGTCTTCTTGAGAATACAAATTTTATCCTCCTCGAGAAATAACCAATTTTTGTCTCCTGTTTGACATGTAGGACTTCACCCAGTTCAGAGCTGCACCCCGTATGCCATACCTTTCCAGTTTTTCAAGCATGATTTCATAATTGACACTGTCGAAAGCTTTTGACAGATCCAAGAAAATCCCCATGGAGATGTCCCCGTCTTCCCAGCCTCTCACAATGTTTTCAATGAAATCATAAGTTGCTGTCTCAACAGACTTACCACGCAAGCTGTGATTCACTTATAAGTTTTTCGGCATAAAAGAACTGTAGAAGCCTGGTGCTCATTGCAATTTCAAATATCTTAGAGAATGTTGGTAATAAACTAATAGGCCTATAATTTTCAATAAGTGATTTGTCCCCCTTTTTATATAAAGGTTTTACCACAGCTAACTTCAAGTCATTTGGAGAAATACCCATTTTAAATGAATTATTAAGTATGTGACATAGAGGCTCGGAAACCTCTATGGCATAATTTTTTAGTAAATTTGCTGATACTCCATCGTAACCTGCACTTTTTTTGTTTTTTAATTTGGATATAGTTGTAATAATCTCATGTGGTGTAGCTGGTGTAAAGAAGAACGATTTACTATTAAAGGGAATTCTACATGAGAAAGGAATTTGTTCTTGACCATTTATCAGTCTCGGCGCAGCATCAAGTATAAATCTATTAAAATTCGAGCAAATTATCTCAGAATTTCCCGGAATCTGTGAGGTGTGGTCAATATGAGGCCCATTTGTACCATTTAGTTCATTAACAATTTGCCAAACACATTTTGATCGATTTTCACTATTACTAATTCGCTCTGCATATTGAGCACCTCTCAGTTCCCTGAGAAGATTGTGTTGTACTGACGTTTTTTCGCCCTATAAGCCTGAACATACTCATTATTTACCCTGCTAAGCACCAGTAAAATATCCAGTTCTCCCTTGCAAGCAGCAACCTCTGGAGAAGAAATTGCCCTTTTTTTTGCCCTTTGTTTTTCTCGAATTGATACAATTGGAAAAGTCTCAAAAGCAGTCCACAAGGGCTTCAGAAACAGAATACACAGATTCCCAACCCTGAATGGATAGTGAATATTTAAAGTTATTTTTGTTTGATACTGAAAATATACGTTTACTGACATTTTTATTCTTCCCATTTATAGAATTTCCCACAGGTAAATTAAAAAAAAAATTGTGCGAAATGATCAGATATATGAGTGCTTACCACCTCGGCTTCAAAAGACAGATGATTGGTATAGATATTGTCAATGCAAGTCCTTGAATCTCCACTCACTCTTGTGTATTCCAGAACAGATGGTTTAAAATGGAATGATTCCAATAGTAAAATAGAATCTTTGGCATGGTTATCCCTAAAATTCAAAACATCAAGATTAAAATCACCTGCAACAAAACAAATACAATTTTCATTTAACAGAATACTTAACACAGACTCCATTTTAATTAAAAAAACTGCGAATAGTATTTACTAATGTACGATATACAGACAATATTAAAATTTTCCTTGAGTTTACATTTATTTCAATAGCAGAACATTCAAAAGTACCTTCTTTAGAAAATGCAATTAAGTCCTCTCTAATCCTGTATTCAACTTCCCTTTTCAAATAGATAGCCGTACCTCCATATCCTCCGTCTCTACAGAAAGATGATGTGAGCTGGTACCCCAAGAGCTGGTAACTGCTCCTCGGTTTTCCAGTGCTCACTAACACACACAACTAGACACTCTTTTTCAGTGTTAATGCGTTCTTGAAGAGAGTCATGAGCTGTGATTATTGACTGCAGATTTTTGATGTAATATGCAGTGCCTATTTAGAAACTTCTGGGCCTTGCTATCTGCTCTCTTGGTTTTTGGTGAGAGGCTAGACGTCTCAGGTTTTAAAACCTGTTTATGTAGAGCCCTTTTGGCCAGAAGTCAGCAGTCATAACTTCTTCTTCTTTGTCCTGAGGTATACCTATTTTAAAAGAGCTCATGGACTTTTGATTCTTGGTGCGAAGTTTATCTACAAAACCATTTTGAACCCCATTCTCCCGAAGATAGGCCTTTACCTCTTGTGTCTTGTGACATATAGGTATCTACGATTTCGCGAATTATTTTTCTTTCACTAGAAAAGGGGTGTCCTATAGAGTAGTTTAAGCTAAATAAATCGGAGGATCCCCCACATTTGAGCCGAAAAAAAGCCCCCAAAGTTCGAGTTTTGAGGTTAATTGACGTAGAACGGACAAAGTGCCTCTACTACTTTCCCAGGTGGAACGTGAAAATAAGGAAATTTAACGTGGAAATGGGCTTGGGTTAACACTTTTCCTTTTGTTGAGCCCCGAAGCGACCGGAGGTCATGCGTGAAGTGAAATATTACTTTAATGATAAAATGAAAGGCTTGTGCGTGCGTAGTGGCTTAAACGAGACGAACCTAACCAAGCTAACCGAAATTGTTTCGCCTAGGCTTCGCGGAAGTGCATACTGGCTTAAACGAGACGAAACTAACCAAAGCTAACCCAAACTAACCAAATCTAACCCAAGCTAACCGAAATTGTTTCGCCTAGGCTTGCGCGAAGAAAGGCTTCACGGAAGTGCGTGCTGGCTTAAACGAGACGAAACTAACCTAAACTAACCCAAACTAACTGAAAAAATGAAAATGACTTATTTCCGCAAGAAGTTTTTTGAGATATTATGTTTAGAAAAATATTTATAATGTAAAACAGAAACATTTTTTCTTGTAACTGATTTCAGTTATTCTAGAGTCGAAAAAATGAAAATGATGCATTTCCGCAAAAAAAAAATTATGATTTTGCATTTGGGGAGGTTGCTCTATATTAAATAAACAAATATTTCTTACATAACTCATTTCAGCTAAGCGAAAGTTGATCCCATATCTTTTCACTCTCAAACAACAGTGTGCCTACTTCAAAATATCTATTTCCATGGTGACTTGTGACATTTGACAGTAAAAAGGAGGATGCTTAGCTTACTATTATAATTACAAATAAACTTTTATTTTGTTTCATGGGGCTATGGGCCGTCTTAAATTAGGACCGGGACAAAACGGAAGCCTCTCGTTCTACGCAAATGTCTCCTGGTTAATATTTTTACCCGAGAATTGATTTTCAGGTGTGTATTGTCTATATTTCTAATGCTTTTGCGAAGTGGTGCTGAAAATTTGTGTCAAAACTCGAACTTTGGGGTCATTTTTTCGGCTCAAATGTGGCGGATCCTCCGATTTTTTTGGCTTAAACTACTCTATAGGACACCCCCTTTCTAACGAAAAGAAAAAAAATCGCCAAATCGTAGATACCTATATGTCACAAGACCCAAAGCCAGGCATAGCTGGTTGCTTTGGGAGCAACTTTGAGCAGAGTTGATGCCTCTTTCCTGCCTTGTACAGGTGCTGGTCGACGTTTATTTACGATGGTCTTTCTGCTCCTCTTCCTGCGTTGTACAGTTGTTCATCCATCATTTATGGTTTTATCAGCAGATTACGGATCGGGAGCTGAATTAAGGATCGAAACCGGAGCTTCAGCGTCAATTTCTAAAATATCTCCCGCTCCCGCATTTTCTGGGATATTTTTTTCTGTCACAGAACCGTCAATGTCAATAATGTCGACGCTGTCAACAACCGTCAATGTCAATAATGTCGACGCTGTCAACAACGTCATCCCTGACAATTTGTAGGGCTGTTCCAGTATCGATATCATCGACAACTTTAGAACTGGAGCGTGAAGGTGGAGGGGATGTTTGTTTACCTTTTTCGCGCCCTTTTTCGTCGATTTTCATGCCATTTTGCAGCATTTCCCATTTTTCCTTCCATAGATCACAGTTTTCCTGAAGTACTTTGTTCTTGTCCGCCATTTCAGCCAACAATTGAGGGGCGATTTTTCAAAACTGCACATCTACAAATTTGGCCGAAACGAGTTAGGCACGACATCTTGTATTTAATGTAAAGATGAATCGAATACAGTAAAGAGATTTTTCCAAAACTAAACATCTACTATGATAATTAAATGGCAAAACTGTAGAATTTTGTCAAAAGTGTACATCTACAATCTATAAGATTTCACAAAACTAGCTATCTACTTTATCAAATACTATTAAAGTATAAATTCTACATATTGACCATTATTTTTAAATCATTTTCAAGTAGTCTGTTACAAGTGATAAACGTATGTCGTTGCAATATTTTTTAAAATGGCCGATTATGAAACCCCAGTATTATGTGCGGAGGGCGGACGTAAGGCAAGAAAAACGCCGTGAACTAATCATAAGAAAACGTATTCCGATAATGGTCAGTTACCAACCATCTCTTGTACTCATGGACTAAGTTTGAATTCCGATAAGGAGCACAAACGCAGCATGTGTTAGTAGCTGATTTATCTCATGACGATATGGTGCATTTTCGAGATCGTCTTTACTCGAATAAAACAAAGATTCTTCAGGATAATTTTTTATTAAAATGTATGAAGGCCAAAGTCAGACGAACTGTGAAAGATCCAAAAAAACAGAGGCGTGTAACAAGATACTTCATTTGGGTGGCGGAAGGCAAAGTAGTTCCGGTTTGTACAGCTACATTCCAAAGTATTTTGGGCATATCACGAGCTCGATTACAGCGCTTAGCAAAGAATCACGTGATAACTTGGGATTTGTGTTTATTTATGACAAAAGCGTAACGCCACATATTTTGTAAAAGAAAAATGTGCCTAAAAATTATTTTTTAAATTATTTTAAAAACTGTTTGCATTCAAATGTTTCATTAAGTAGGAGTAGTTGTCAAGTTTTGAAAAAATCTGTAAAAACTGTTTTTTTTTTCTGACATTTTGTTGGTTAAAATTACGAAAAATCTTGGGATTTGTGTTTATTTATGACAAAAGTGTAACGCCACATATTTTGTAAAAGAAAAATGTGCCATTAAAGATTACAAACAATTAAAAGTGTTTCCTGTAAAAACATGAAATTGTACATGTTCAGTTTTGAAAAAACGCCCCTCAATTTATTTAGGTATCCCAACATTTCCACGAGAGTTGTCGGATCGAGGTTCAACTCCTGGATCACAACAAATCGCCCGGTTTTTGTCCAAAAAGACCACTTTCCCGACCCAATCTCTTGACGCACAGGAGCCGTGGAATATATTGCCACATTTTATGCAGGTCACAACAGAAGTACTTTTGTTTTCACAGCATTTAAATACTACTTTCCCGAGAGCTACTTTTTTCGCGTCGTCACTCGTCGCCATCTTGGTAAAATCCAAATGTTTGCCTTGTGTTTAGAAAAATCTCCTGTGAAAACCCACATGACCGGACATTGTGCGGTGTGAAATCCGCACTGCGACTTGTTTATTCATTAAAATTAATATTAAAATCTCCAACAATACACACATATTTAAAATTGATTGATAAAATTTCTAAAAGACTAGTTAACATGTAAAAAAATCTGAAAATCTCCTCCCGGTGCACGGTGGGCGATACACAGCAACAATGATATTAATTCTGTTATCCTAAATAGAGCAACTTTTACTCGAGTTAACCATTTTTTAATAGTGCACACGTTAACCTATGGGGAAGAATTTGAATCTCATACTCAATTGTACTAAGTTTTAGATATAGAGTACTCCAATAAATGTAAAAAAAATATTAAGAATTCAATTAGCATTTAGTTGAGTCGACATATTGTATTTCTGCCTGTTTTGTATGGGGATTTGCTAGCCTGTAGCTATTAACAAAGAATTACTATTATTATTATTATTAAAATTAGGAGTTTGAAGTCAGTTTTTCTGTATAAATTTAATTGAGAATTTAGTTTCTGGTCTATGACATGCTTGCTTCTTATTTATTATGAAATTAGTTCTATGATTTTAAGTAGAATAACTTTTACTCGAGGTGAGTATATAAAACATGACATCCTTCTATACCTTACACGAGCATAAATTCTGCTATGATCATTTATTAAAGCCAATTTCATATATAAATATTTATGTTCCGGAAATATTACTCAACTAATTTCACATCATATCGTTGTGCAGTTTATTGGAGCAACAAGAAAAAAAATTGGCAAAGAAATATATGACAATAAGTAATTGATTAATCGGCAACAACAAATCCGTTAAAATGAAGGCCAAAATATGCAGTCCGTTATTATTATAGTAATAATAACAGAAATGCGAAATATGCGCGGTCGCCTCATGACCTGGATATCCCAATGCGCATCAAACCATAACTGACGAACTGACCGTAAAGCGGTTTATTTATCTTTTCGGCAATATTGTATTTCTATTATTTTTAGCGCATCAAAGTTGGTAATTCAATGATCAAGCCTAAGTTGAAATTGGCTTATTTAATCTACTTTGGGACAGTACCTCAGAAATCGGCTTAGGTACGGCAACGTTGTAATAGTCAAAAATTCATTCTAATAGTTAATTTTAATAATAATGATAATGGACGTCCGATCCGATTAAAAGATGCACATGATGGTGCGTTCGATTTCTAAAAGCTTCTTCCGTACGTATACACTTTCATCATCGGTCGGCGATTTTGTTGGACGCTCATCGACGAAATGTGGGTCAGATCCGAACAAGGTAAATATAATTTAAATGTTTATAGAATTCCAACGACCAACGAGACGGGGCTTAGTTTGCAAATCAGATTTTGCTGTTTCGGCTCCGATTTATGGCCGCGATAGGATAAAAGTTTATGCAGCGTGCGACTGGAAACGCGGGTCGTTAAACTTTGTTTGAGATAGATTGTTGCTGTTTTATTTGGAGAACAATAATTAATGGTTTTTATAGCCCATTTCGCATTTAGTGCTCGTTATTCACTATAATTAAATGTCTGAGAGTATCGAAATTCGACACATCAGATAATGAGTCAAAGTTGCTTCGGTTTTCTTCCTGTTTTTCCTTGGCTCGTTGCTGCTCCAGGTTATCCATAAACGTAGACATCACCTCGTTTAATTGTTCCTCCATTTTTTTAGTCTGTAGTCTTGTATTTTTCATTAACAGTCAAATTAAGTTCAAAAATGTTACACCACTGTTTTTGTCTACTTAGAGCACAACCAACTTAATTTAATCACAAAAATTACAAGACTCACTAAACTCTAACAAACTCCGTAAAAAGTTTACCACTCGACTAGTGCGCTTATTTCACTTCTTTTCAATGTCTTTCTAGTTCCTATCTTCCGCGTCACCTAGTCGCTGCAAAGCTCCCGGGGAATTCCAGAAGTGCTATGTTGCCAAATGATTCAAAATTTCTCTAAGTTAGGGAAAACGTAAACTATTATATTTTTCATTCCCGTTCTTTCAGTGTTTCACGCTCATAGTCGTTTGGTATCCAGCATTAATCAGTGCCTTTGTTCTTGTTCCAGGGTACTTGATATATTAGCAATAATTGCTATGCCAACTGTACAAAAACAAAAGTAAAACCTCAAATATTTGTTTATAGTGCGTCTCACCTGTTCGTTTCAGTGAATTTTATCTTATACTGTTTACTGAATATATAGCCAATTTCACTTGGTGGAGTTGTTTTAAGTGCGAAATTGAGCTAAATGATAAGGAAGTAAAGTACAAATTCATCTGTGACTTCTGCAATGCTATTCACTGTTTGGCCTGCTCCAAATTTTCGACTTTTCAGGCTCAGGTGACTCGGATGAAGGTAAGGGTTATTATGCATTGGTAGTTTTTTTTAGGGAGCAAGAAGAAAGAGAAAATCGCAAGAAAAACTTTATCGTTTATAATTTTCCTGAGGTCACTGATCCTAATGTTGGCGAGACAGAGGACATCAAGTCTACAGTTATAAAAGTTATGAAATGTTGTGCTCGTGATAGCGACCTCTCAGCAGAAACCATCAAAGTGTTCGGGTCGGTCAAGTTTGCCCCCCGTATTAAACAAATTTCAATAATAAATGAAGCATAATTTTGCACACATTTTGTACACCGCAAATAAAATTTTGCACACCCACAGAAGGAAAACTAGAGCTGTTTTTTATACGGGGGGCAAACTTGACCGTTCCCCCCCGGTCTGTTACAAAATTGAAAAAAATTTATGCCACTCAATTCGGAAATTTTTGCACAATTTTGCACACTTATCTGGAGAAAGTTATGAGGTGTTAAAAATTTGAGTTTTCCCCCCCGTTTGTCAAAAAGTGGAAACATTTTGAGGCTGCCAGGTTCTACTAATTTTGCACAATTTTGCACACCTATTTTCAAATTTTGCACACTTTTCTAGGGATAGTTATGAGTTATTAAATATTTGCATTTTCCCCCCGTTTGTCAAAAAGTTGAAATCTTTTAATGCTGCTAGATTTAACTAATTTTGTGCAATTTTGCACACTTATTTTTAAATTTTGCACACATTTCTGGAGAAAGTTATGAGGTGTTAAAAATTTGCATTTCCCCCCCGTTTGTCAAAATGCGGAAAATTTTTGATGCTGCTAGGTTCTACTAATTTTGCACAATTTTGCACATCTATTTTCAAAATTTGCACACGTTTCTGGGGAAAGTTATGAGGTGTT
>MU189817.1:0-16396 GCA_016904865.1 Pissodes strobi | reverse complement strand
TAAATATTCATTTTAATAACCAAGCCTCACATTTTCAAGTTTTTATTAAAAAAAAAAGTATCAGCAACGTTGTCAGATTTCCCAGTTTTTCAACAAACATAGTAATTTTCTTGATTTAAGTGTTCAATTTAATAACAAATTCTCATATTTTCAATTTTTATTCAAAAGGCATCTAGTGTCGGCAACGTTGCCAGATATCTAATTTTTTAACATGCATCGTAATTTTTTTCTTTTTAATGTTCACTTTACGAAGCCTTATATTTTGAAGTTTTCATTCAAAAAACAATATCAGCAACGTTGCCAGATTTCCCAGTTTTTCAGCAAACAGTAAATTTTTGTTTTAAATATTCACTTCAATAACGAAGTCTCATATTTTCTAGGTTTTATGCAAAAAATAGTATCAGCAACGTTGCCAGATTTCCCAGTTTTTCAACAAACAAAGAAATTTTCTTGTTTTAAGTGTCCAATTTAATAAGAAAATCTCATATTTTCAAAAATAGTGTTGGTAGCGTTGCCAGATTTCTCAGTTTTTCAACATGCATAGAAAATTTTTTGTTTTAGATATTCACCTAACGAAGCCTTTTATTTTCAAGTTTTCAATCAAAAGACAATATCGGCAACGTTGCCTGATTTCCCAGTTTTTCAGTAAACAATAAATGTTTATTTTAAATAAAAATAGTTTCAGCAATGTTGCCAGATTTTCCACTTTTTCAACGCACATATTAAGTTTTAAATGTTCAATTTAATAACGAAACCTCATATTTTCAAGTTTTAGTCAAAAGATAGTATCAGCAACGTTGCCAGATTTCTCAGTTCTTCGTCAGACATCATACATTTCTAGTTTCAAATATTGTTCATTTTTGTATTAAAGCTTCATATTATTGCTCTCTTCTGGCCAATCGGTATTTTCAATGAAGAGTACCAAAACTGGCCATTCATTTAAGAACTGAAAGAGATGTTGGCATAGAATTTTGTATGAGTAATAAGCATTAAGTACGCTGAATTTAGATGCAATATTGGAAAGTTCCCAGAACTCGAGAGCGAGGTGCAAGCTCTAGTCACCAATTTCCAGCGCGTCAGAGACGCAATTTGTCCGATTGTCAGCAAGCGTCCGTTTACTGACACTCTCCCTGAACCCATCCTAAACCTAATCACCTTCCGTAACAGTATCCGGCGTAGGTGGCAGCGCTCAAGAGTAGAGAATGACCGACTACGTGTCACAGCACTGACGGGAACGATCAAGGTTAAGATTTCCGCATACAGGAACGAGAAGTGGATGGCATATGTCAACACCATAAGCCGACACGACGGATCACTGTGGAAACTCACCAGGCGAGTTCGCGGAGGCTCCGCAGAATTTCCCGAAATACTACATTGTGGGGATGTATTTACGGACAATGCTGGGAAAGCGGAGGCCTTCGCGAGCTACCTGGAGGGAGTCTTCAGTGAGACGCCGAACTCCACTCCATTCCACAATTATGTGGACTTAGTAGTGGAACGCTTCACATCCACCAAGTACCCGATCGCCCCTGAAGTGCTTGACAGGCTACTGGTTACCCCTACGGAAATCAGGAGATTTCTCGCTCGCCTACCCGGAAACAAAACCCCCGGCCCCGACGGAATTCCGTATATTCTTCTAAAGAATATGCCGAATAAAACCGTCATCCATCTCATGCACATCATAAATGCAATTTTACGCCTGCAACACTTTCCGCTTCCCTGGAAGAAAGCGGTGATAATTCTGTTTCTCAAGCCGGGCAAGGATGCGAGGCTAACATCCTCGTATCGCCCAATATCCTTGCTGGATACGCTCGGCAAATTAACCGAGAAACTCATCATGTCAAGGATTAATAATGTCGTTGAGAGTCTGCGGATTCTACCCCCAGAGCAGTTCGGTTTTCGCTGCGGACATAGCACTACTATGCTCGCAGCGAAAATCGCACAAGAAGCTCTGAACGGTTTCAACGAAGCCAAGGCGATGGCATTGTTACTCCTTGATATTGAGAAAGCATTCGACAAGGTATGGCACAATGGGCTGATATACAAGCTCTTTGCTATACATAGTATGCCACTACATCTAGCATCCCTCATTGCGTCATACCTTGCGAATCGCTCTTTCTCGGTTCGTATTCACGGCGATATCTCGGGACCAAGACGCATCATGTCAGGAGTTCCCCAAGGAACAGTTTTATCACCGCAATTATTCAGTCATTATATAGCTGACTTCCCGTCTCACCCTTCAAGTTCCTTCGCCCTGTACGCTGATGACACGGTGATATACTCACAGTCATCAGACGTGCAGTTAGCGAAACGCAACCTCGAACATCACCTCACCCTTCTAACCCCTTATTACAGGGATTGGAAAATAACCCTAAATGCGTCGAAAACCGAACTAGGTATCTTGACACATAAGCGCCACGTAGATCTGGCGCCTATCACTGTAGGTACCGCGGCAATTAGGCCGATAGATCCTGTCAAGTACCTAGGGATAGTTTTCGACCGAAAGCTCCTGTTTTCCAAGCACGTCGCGGCAATCAAGACTAAAAACATAATCACTCAGAAAAGTTTGAACCCGCTCATAAGAACGAGATCATACTTAAGCCCGACTAACAAACTGACAATTTACAGATCAATTATAAGACCGACTCTACTATACGGAGCACCGGTGTGGTGCTCAGTAGCAAAAAGCCACATGAAACACATACAGACGTTACAGAATAGATACCTGCGGGCTGCTTTTTCCTTAACTCTATATGATAGAGTTCGGGTCACAGAGCTCCATAATATGGCCAATATTGAGTACATTGACGAATACATCCATGAGGCTGCGTGTAAATTTTACAAATACAACATCAGGAGATCAGAAATGACCGCAGGTATCGCCAACATAAGACATGACCCACACCACAAACTCAAACATGGACCGCTATACGAACATACGGACTTATTCTATCAAGAACTTCGACCGCCTTGAACGACAAATTTTCAGCATTAACACGAGACGATTTCATCACTCTACCGGAGCCATCGAGCCGCGCGTGCTATCCCCTCCCCAGGCAAAGTCTGCGTGTTCCGAGCGAACAGTTGTATGTTGTACCTATCATGTATGGGCACACAATCATGTTCTCACCTATATGTACATATGTATATATTCCTGCATTTGACATATTATGTCACTAAATTGTACATAGTTGTATATATTGTATATATCTGTGTTACATGTCTGTGCCATGTGTGATGATAAGCAGGTTTTTTGGAACTTTTCCTGCGACAACTAGCTTGACCAACCCATAAAACTCATTCTCTCTATGCACTACAGCCCAAACGGGCAAACCTAAACCTAAATCTAATTGAAGGGATTTGATCCCATATAATTACAAAGCTGATTTGACTACTAGCAAACTAACCATTATATGGGCCGACACCAGCCCCTAGTTCGCAGGTGTTTAGTCCGTGAGTGCTGAGTCGCGTAGTGAAAGCGCAACCGAACTCGCGTGACGAGAACACGCACTAGAGTAGAAATGATATGATTAGTTTATAAGTATCTAACTCTGTTGATTTTGAATAAAACTTTGTTTGATTTGATTTGATTGGAAAGTTGCCAGATTTACTGATTTTTCAGCAAACTTATTTTAAATCACATATATTTGTACTGCAGTCCATTGTCTACTTTTGACATCATCATCAGTTTTATTCAATATTAAACATTCATAATGCTTACAATTAGTCATTTTTAGATGCGTGTTCTCGTCTCATGAGATAGGTTGCGCTTATACTACGCGACACCACTCGCGGACTAAACACCTGCGACCTAGGGGCTGTGTGACTAGTTAGCCAGCAGTCAGGTCAGCGTTATAATTACTTGGGATTTCATCCCTTCAATTAATTTTCAGTTTAAGTTTGCCCATAGGGCTGTAGTGAATGGGTGAAGGCGAGCTTTAAGGGTTGGTTAAGCTGGTTACCGCAGGAAAAAAATTACAAAAACCTGCTTATCATTATACACAGTACAGACGGCACAGACATGTAACACAGATATATACAATAAATGCATACTATGTACAATTAAGTGAGTCAGTTGAAGGATATATACACATATGTACACATAAATGATGGGTGCAACATATAATTGTTCACTCGGAACACGCAGATTTTACCCGGGGGGGGAGGGGGGGGGGGCAGCACGCGCGGCTTAGTGGCAGAGGTGAGAATGATGTCAGATTGAATTTAATAAAATTGCATGGCATTCATTTGAGAAATTTACGTATGCATTATGGTTGCTTGAATTGGTTGTGCTGCTATTTCTATGTCAGGACTACTTTTGACAGTTCGAGTAAAATGCCCATGCATTTGAAAATTATGGCTGTTAGTGTTGTTGCTACTTCGATACAAGGGAGTATTTAAATATGCTAAATTAAAAATTGAATCAACAATGTTGCAAGATTTACTCATTTTACAGGAAATACTATAACTTTTCTACTTTCAGTGAAGTGCCTGGTGTATTTTTAGTGCAGTGGATTGCTGATATGACGTTCACTTTAATAAAGCTTCAAAATGGCAGTTTTACAATTTGGAAATTTGGAATTTCCAGTAAAATTTACCTATTATTTTAAGATAAGAATAAAAACAATAAAAAAAGCCTCGGAGAAGAATATTTTTTTAGGACGTACGCTACCCTTAATAGCTGCATGCATTATTAAACGTTTCGCTATTTTTGTAGTAGATTACGTTAAATGTCAGTTTGTACCCAATTCCCACGTATCGCGTTTCTCCCTTCGAAATCCGTTAAAAAAAGCCATTTATATATTTCCAGTGCCAAAAGTGATATAGAAAAATACATACGAATATCTATACGAAAAGCTTTAGGGCCTAGCCATGAACTAAATATTTTAGGCACTTTTCAATAAGTTCTACTTGAATTTCGCAACGAATCGTAAAAAAAGCTCATTTCCAAACGAAAGAAGAACAAAGGCTAATTTCGTAAAACGAATAAACAAAACGAGGCATCGAGCGAAAAATCGTAATAATTCATGCCGAGATAGTAAAATTTGGTTATTTACTTTGGGGATAAACAACGACCGAGTGCGCTTCAAGGTTGCCCATCCACCGATGTTAAATTTAATTTTCTTTATATTGTTATAAAGCTTTTCGGCAATTACGGTGGCAATTTTCGACAATAGATAGATAATAGGAATATAGGCGATTCAGTCCGTCTGGTTCGGTTATGTCGTGTGAGTGTTTTTGTCGAGATCGAAATTAAAGTCTCATTGAAGTCAGTGCTCACCGGAATGGTTTTTCTCATCACGTGGCCTTGTAATCTAAATTTGTAAGTATGTTTAGTGAAAATAACGTTTTATTACATTTCTCGCTGTAAACGCTACTTAAAATCTGCAGCTGATTGGATCATCAATCATTATTGGCGTTTCCATTGTAGGTATATAGGCCAGGGTTCGATGAAAACCCACATAATTTACTAACTCTTAAAAAATCATTAAACGAGACTAGGCAACATCGCACAGTTACATAATATACTAGTTTAATTTTGCATTAGATCGAACCAGCATAAAAGAAATCAAGTTTATCTCAAACCAACAAATAATTGAAGGAGAGGGGATAAATATACGGATCTGGCAACAGCGTCTCGTGACATCAGCACTAGACAATGCAAACACTAAATTATGAAATTAATGACTGTCCTATTTTAGAGGTTATAAAATTAAACTAAACGTCACGTGTCCGCATAGTCGGAAAATGTCTAGAAATAATTAATAAAGAGGACATTGTTGCCAATTTATCCAACATAATCGAAGCTTAGTGAAAAAACAAGAGTCTTGGCAACAATGTCACGTGCATGGTGTCTGCAGAAAGTTAAGGGAGGCATTGCATTTTTACGTCAGAACGGTTGATGGCCAGTGCAGTAGCTGTAGTCACTCTAATTAATTTTAAAACATTTTTAAACGTTATGTTTACATACTTAGACTTATCCAGTTAACAGATATGATTGCCAGTATGTTAAAAATCCATTGATTTTATACGAAAACTTATATACACACGTGACCCAAATTAATGGTTATAAACTAAGAGAATTGGGCGAAAACAGAAAAACTAGCTGCTTTGGCAACAGTGTCACGTGGCTTTAACACCTGTATCTTTGAAGGTTATGCTTATTTATATAGAAAAAAAAATGTTAAACCAGTTCAGGTGGATACAATTAAATCAACAAAACGAGAGCGAAAAAATATACTGGTTTGGCAACCGCGTCACGTAGCGTCAGCACCTGTACCTAATATTTATACTCTCAATGTTTGATAGTTTTATTTCTTTCCTTAAAGGTTATACAATACTAGGACATGGTTGCCAGTATGTAGAAAATCTGTATGTAATTAGGAATTGGTTCACGTAGTTTGGGTTAGTAACACACACGTAACCTAAAATAATGCAGATAAACAAAATAAAGTAAGCGAAAACCAAAAAAAAACTACTTTGGCAACAGTGTCACGTAACGTCAGCATTACTACTTAAAATAAATCACTACATTTTTTAAGGTTATGTATGTTTAAGTATAGCTTATGGGGAAATAAAAGAACATGGTTGCCAATATAGGTTAACAAATATCCTTACTCAAAATCTTAGCGATAAACCCAAAATTGAACGAAAGCGTGGCAACAGCGTGACGTAACGTTAGCAGACGGTACCTAAAGACATGGTTGCCAGTATGTCGAAAATGCGTGTGTAGTTAGGAATTTTGCTAGTTTGGGTTAGTAAGACAGACGTAACCTAAAATAACGCACATAAATAAAATGGATTGAGCGAAAGCCAAAAAAATAGCTGCTTTGGCAACAGTGTGACGTAGCGTCGGCATTAACTTGGCGTTAGACCTAGCGCAGCACCTAATCAGCCGAATGTATTATTTCACTTAACGCATGAACCTCCGCTCGCTTCGCTCGCTACGGGGGCTCAAAGAACAGGAACTAACCAAACCTAACCCGAGACTAACCCCAAATGAAAAAAACATAATCTTTACAAAAAAAAATTAAAAACCAGCAGGAATTGAACCCCGGGCCGCCATATCAGAGGTTCAGCATCTATAACCACTCAACCACCAGAGCACTTCCAGACAATTCATTGCACCGCAAAGACATCGGTAAACTGAAGGCTGATTAGGAGCTCTAAATGTCGGCATTAGTACCTAATATCAATCATTAAAATTTTGAGGGTTATGTGTGTTGAAGTGGCAACATCGCCAGCAGACAGTGCCTAAAATTACTTACTCTATTTTGAAGGTTATGCTTATTTGTTTAGAGGTTTGGTTGTGTTTATTTATACACGTAACTCGGCTCATCAACTTAGCTCAAGTTCATGTACAAATAGAATGGATCGAAAACGAAAAAATAAAGTTTGGCAACAGCGTCACCTGGCGTATGCAGGTAGTACCTATAATTTCAATAAAAATTGAAGACATGGTTGCCAATATGTCGAAAATCTGTGTGTGAATAGTCAAACATGCTGATATTATAGTACACTTATCAGTAATGTTGCCATGTTTCCTGAGTAATGTTCTGCTAACACCCTAGCGTTGCTATTTTAAATGGAACATCGCCCCATTAATTCGATGCTCTCTTTAATAAAACCCCAACGTGTCACTTTTCCATTTCCACTACTCCCTCGAGATCCGGCAGAATTGAAATTCTCCGGACTAAGGGGTATATACGTTTGAATTTCGGGAACGAAACCTATTTAGAGCATGCCAATTTATACCTACGTGTGCGATAAATAAATCGGTTTAGTGGTTTTATCGATTCTTAAGTGTATATTTAGGCATATGCCTTGAACGCATTAAGACGTGGCCTTTTCCGCAGTAATTTTCTTGTAATCGATAGTGGACTCCGTTATATTCCTTAGGAGTGATGTATTATTCAGTAAAGTAAATTAATGGGTTTATCAATGAGAATTATATTTCACAAGTACAAATGAATATACAGGTACAGTGCGCTGTGACATCCTACGTAGGAGGTTACAAGTTACAACGTCCTTGATTAATGCAGAACTGGACCATATTTGCGATTTATTTTCTACTGTCAAATACATAAAATAGAAATTAAGTTCGTATGTTTCAAATTTTGATCAGTTTATTTAAATATTGTTCTATAGTGGTTACCATGGAAACGTTCTATTACGGATATGATCGAGATAAACCGCTCAAAAATTGAATATTCCAGGTTCGTCATTT
This sequence comes from Pissodes strobi, assembly GCA_016904865.1. Taxonomy (NCBI): domain Eukaryota; kingdom Metazoa; phylum Arthropoda; class Insecta; order Coleoptera; family Curculionidae; genus Pissodes; species Pissodes strobi. The sequence continues at coordinate 8,169 of MU189817.1, read as the reverse complement.
TTAACGGCTTATGGTAATCCAGGTTATTTAATCCAAGAAACAGAACGTAGACATGTAAAATTTCTTTATACAGGGTGTCCCAGAGTGATTTGAAAAACAATATCTCAGAAATGACATAGATAATACAAAACCTATGTGCTTAAGTAACGGGCATTCATCCAAAGTATATTTAGTGGCTCAAAAACGTGAGCAGAACCATACATAGGTGCGATTTTTTGGTACTGTCGAATATACCTACAGGGTGTCTCACGGTGAATGGTACCTTAAACTTTCCTGGAAAACCTCTCCACGGATCATTCTGAAAATTTGGTCGTTTACATAAACGGATATGCTCTATCTTGCTAAAATATTTTCGACAATGCAGTGTTGCCGCTTCTACCAAAAAGTAGTATCAACTGTAAAAACTTAAATGGAAGACTGTATATTATTGCATATTTGGGTTTTGCGGAGAATTCTAGACATATTTCATAAATAATATCAATCAATATAATCTTTATTCAAAATTGAACATGTTTTTATGCTTAATGACTAATCTTTATATAGTATAAGATAGATGTCTTCGTTTCACGAATTCGCTTCGCACTTTTCACTTGCGCGAATGCACTCGCGTACCAAACATCTGCGTCTTATGGGCTGATGTCGGCCCTTCTATTGATTAGTCAAATCAGCGGTCAAGTTATATACAGTTACATGGGTATATTCCCTTCAACTGAGTTGAATTTTACGTTGCCTATAAGGTTGTATTGCTCAGATTTAGTTATTTGCTGTGTGGGTCAAGCTTAGTTAGTCACGCAGGAAAAAGTGTTGCAAAAAAAAACCTGCTTCAAAATTTACTCAAGACGGCACAAACATGTAACGTTTATATATACAAATATATACAATATATACATATATACAGGTGATTGGCATAATTGCCAGCTGAAGTATGCATATCGTCGCATATACCATACATACGACGTATACATGGGTGCCCTAAGGACTGGTTACAACATATAGTTCGTCGCTCGGAACACGTAGAGGTTGCATGGGAGGGAGGCACGTGCGGTTTCGTAGCTGTGGCGTAAGTGATGTCAGTCGGTCTGTCTTGTTGGTATAAGTAGGCATGGGGAGACTCCGCCCACAGAACCAACTAGGTCTGGTGGCTCCTCCCCGTGTCTGTCTTGTTGCATCGGTTTTTATTTTTCGTAAACTCGATCATCGGCGTTGAATTCGATCGAATTACACCGCTTATGATGATCGAAATTTACGAACGTTTATTTGTGCTGGTTGTTATGTTGCGTTTGTATGTCTACTCAGTGTTTGTTCGTATTCATGTGTTATGTATGTTTGTTATTTCATACTTAATGTTAATGATGCTTTTGCTTGCATGTTTGCCATTTATGGCGGTCGTAATTCTTGATAGAATAGGTCTGTGTGTCTGTATAATGGTCCATGTTTAGGTCGCTGAAGTTGGTTGTATCGTATGTTTGCTATACCTGCGGTCAGTTCTGACCCCCTGATACCATATTCATAAAACTTGCATGCAAGTTTATTAATATGCTGGTCGATATATTCTATATTCGCCATGTTGTGGAGTTCTGCAACACGCACTCTGTCCCATAGTGTCAGGGAGAAAGCCGCCCGCAGGTATCTGTTTTGTATTGTTTGTATGTGCTTTAGGTGAGTCTTTGCTACCGAGCACCAGACAGGCGCCCCGTAGAGAAGAGTCGGTCTGATGATTGTCTTGTAAATCGTGAGTTTGTTAGTCGGGCTCATGTAAGATCTGGTCCGAACGAGTGGATTTAGAGTCTTTTGCGTTGCGATGTTTTTAGCCCTTATAGCCGCGACGTGCTTGGAGAAGAGGAGTTTGCGGTCAAAGACTATCCCTAGGTATTTGAGTGGGTCTTATTGGCGCTAAGTCAACATTACGTTTGCGTGTCAAAATACCTAGCTCTGTCTTTGCCGCATTTAAGGAAATTTTCCAGTCCCTGTAATAGGGAGCTAGAAGGTTAAGATGTTGAGTGAGATTTTGCTTTGCAACCTGTACGTCTGACGATTGTGAATAGATCACAGTGTCATCAGCGTACAGGGCAAAGGAAGTTGAGGGGTGTGATGGAAAGTCAGCTATAAAATGACTGAATATTTGCGGCGATAATACTGTTCCTTGGGGCACGCCGGCCTTGATGCGCCTTGGCCCTGATGTGCTATTGTGGACACGAACCGAGAATGAGCGATTCGCAAGGTACGACGCAATGAGGGATGCTATATGAAGTGGCAAGCTTGTATATGAGCCCATTGTGCCATACCTTGTCGAATGCTTTCTCTATGTCGAGAAGTAACAATGCCGTTGCCTTGCTCTCGTTAAAGCCGTTGAGCCTATCTTGCGCAACCCGGTCACAGTACTGCTATGCTCGCGGCGAAAGCCGAACTGCTCATGTGGCAGAATCCTCATACTCTCAACAACATTTATATCTCGACATTACGAGTTTCTCGGCTACTTTGCCCAACGTGTCTAGCAGAGATATGGGGCGATACGAGGCTGTTAGTCTCGCATCTTTGCCCGGTTTAGGAAACAGTATTATCACCGCTTTCTTCCAGGGGAGCGGAAAATGTTGGAGGCGTAAAATAGCATTTATAATGTGCATAAAGTGGATGACGGCTTTATTTGGCATATTCTTAAGCAGAATATACGGAATGCCGTCAGGACCGGGGGCTTTGTTTCCGGGTAGGCGGGCAAGAACTCTCTTGATGTCCAGCGGAGTTATTAGTAGTTTGCTTAGCACTTCCGGGGCGATAGGATACTTTGTGGAGATGAAGTTTTCCACTGCAGCATCTACAGTGTCATGGAATGGAGTAGTGTTTGGTGTCTCGCTCAAGACGACCTCCAGGTAGTCTGCGAAGGCCTCCGCTTTCCCGACGTTATCCGTTATTACATCGCCTTGATGCAGTATTCCAGGAAATTCGGCGGGGCCTCCGCGAACGCGCCTGGCGAGCTTCCATAGCGAGCCATCATGACCGTTGATAGTGTTAACGTATTCCATCCACTTCTCATTCCTGTAGGCTGCAATGAGTGCCTTAATCTCCCCGGTCATTGCTATGAAACGTTCACGGTCTATGGCGACCCTCGCTCGTTGCCACCTACGCCAAATACGGTTACGGGATGTGATGAGGGCTGTTATATGATCTGGAAGTGTGTCAGTAAACGAACGTTTACTGACAGTAGGACAAATTGCGTCTCTCGCGCGCTGGATGTTTGTGATTAGAGCTTGCACTTCGCTCTCAAGTTCTGGGATAGAGTCTATTTGTCTTGGAACAACTGTTGCTTGGCTAAGCCTCACTCGGAACTCCTTCCAATCAAGACTTCTATAGGACAGGACTACTTCCTGCGCTACTTGTAGCCTGATTGGGAGGTGCTCCGAATTGAGCTTGTTCAGCTCTATGAGCTCAGAAGCGTTAGTTATTCCTCGAGAAATGGCAATATCCAGGAACGATGGGTTGAATCGGTTACCTGGATAATGTGTAGGATTGGGAGTTTGATGATAGGCAAGGTCAATATTCTGCTCCACTAACCTGTATAACAAGCGTCCGCTCCTGTTGGAAGAACCACGCCAATTAACGTGCGTTGCGTTTAAATCGCCAATCAGGAGCGTCTTCCTACCAGCAGGCAGCAGAGCAAGAATATCTTCTTCCTGGAGGCGGAGACTCGGGGGAGAGTAAGCGCCGACAATCCGCAGGCCACCCTCAAGCTCGAGAGCTACGTGCTCAATGGCGGACCTCAGGCCTACGACCTGCTTGTAAAGGACTGACCTGTGAATCAGACAGGCCACGCCTCCTCCACGTCGATCAGGCCTATCAAAACGCAGGACTTGTCTATCGTAAAATTTCAGCCTGCAACCAGCATCGATGTTGGTTTCAAGCAGAAATATTATATGCAAATTAGGATTATTATAAATGAAATTTTTCAGTTCTCCGAGTTTAGAGCGGATGCCACTGCAGTTCCACGAGAGAACGTTAATGGGCATCGTATTATCTATATATTATAACCATTGAAGTCTTCTGTAAAAAACTTCATTGAGGCTTGTAATACCTCGAATTTATTGCCTTGACAGGATTCTAATATATTGGCGTATTCAGTTAAGGCGCGCAATAATTCGTTGAAGTTTACTAAGCTATTTATACGGTTAACGGCATTATGCAGGTTATTCAAACTATTTACGTTGTTTAATATATTATTAGGGTTTGCTAATTGAGGTTGTGATTGAGGGTTATTATTTACATTATCATTTACATTGGCTTGACCGTGATTTTGACTAACCTGGTTATTTCTTGGCATGTTTTTCTGTGTTTTTCCTCTTTTTTGCAGTGCTGGGAACTGTTGATTGTACTGCCTAGTAGCGTCGTTTGTCGCGTCGGCGACCCCTTGCCAGGCTGGGTTTGCGGGGGGTGGTGCGGGCTTATATTCCTGCTTTGCGTTGAGTTTGCTGCATTTTGAAGATATACACAGGGCATAATACACTTATCGCCGTGTGATCTCCGAAGCAGTTGGCACATTTAATGTTATTGCTTGTACACTCCGTAATCTGGTGAGGCCCTGCACACTTCAAGCAGGCCCATTTTCTCTGACAATAGGTCATGGAGTGCCCGTGCCCCTGACACCTTTTGCACTGCATGACCGTCTTTGTCGCCCTGCGGTTTTCCCATGAAATCCTGACGTGGGAAAGAAGTCTGCACTCTTGGTTTAGCCGACGTAGTGTTATGGTGGCGTCTAGTACGACTAAATAGAGAGGTACTCGCGTCTTCTTCATTTCATACGCCATGTTCCTCAGCAAGTAAGTTGCGGATTTCCTCCGTGCTGAAGCCGCCGTCTAGGCCTCTCAACACAAAGGCATGTGTTTTCTGGCTGGCTTCAGCATATGAATGGAATTCTACGCTTTCTCGTTCGAATAGCCTTTTCAAATTCGACCAATCTTTGAGTTGTGTGCAGTAGATTATAACTGAGATTATAACGGGTGTACTTCAGGTTATAATCCACTACATGCATGTCGCTTAGGGTTTGCTTTATCACTTTGTGATCTTGAGCACCACCTTTAATAACGATGGAGGGGGTTGGGTCGGTTTCTTCTGCTGCGGGGTCTTAGGGGTATTTTTAGGGTTCTTTGCCGGGGTACTCTTCGTCTTCTTCTGTACCTTGCGTGCCGTTGAGATTTGCGAGGAAGCGACGCTGCTTCTGTCGTCGTTCTCGTCAATTTCTGAGTCAGTTCTTGGTGGGCACAGGTTCGCCCCCCATGTCTAGCTGAACCATACGTATCCCTTTTTTGAATGGGATGGTTTTGTAAGGGGTCTTAAACGGTATATTGTCGGGTTCCTCTGCTAGAAAGATGCGCAGATTGAAACTGCGCAACATCCATCTCGGTGTTGTTGTCGAGCGTTTTTTCTGTCTCGGGTTTTTGACCGATTTCTTTCTGCGGTTCGCTGTGCGATACGTTCCCTAACTTTTGCTTCTTGCAATTTGGGGACGTTTCAAAGCCCGTTGGCTTTGCATTATCCTTGATAGGGGGTTTGGTATTACCGCAGTCTATTCTAGGTTTGACCGATGCAGGCCTTTTGAATACTGCCTTATGGTCCCTAGTAAAATGTGTTTTTACTGTATCGATTGCCGTTTTGTAATCGAGCCTGGAGCCCGTGTTTGCACTTGTTAGCAGCGGTATCATTCCGATACACAGGTTGAACTTCGGATATTTTCTCAATTTTGTGATGTATAATTGCGTACGTGACTCATTCATGGAATTGCCCGAGTCCGAGTCGACCGATATGACTGACATATCGTCATCTGACATTTTTACATGGAAAATTCCGGGTTCCGCCCCCGGAAAACTAAAAAAGAACAGTGGTGCAACGACCCTATTTGTCTCTCTGTAAAAGGAGCACAGGCAATATTTACTAAAATTAAATATAATTATTTACCAGGAATTTGTCGTTCACAGAACCAGCCCGAGAATTCGGTTAAAAACGCGTAAGGAAGCTTTTTGCTGAATCAATATATAAAGTGTTCTATTTAAAAGTGTACAGTTGCTACTAGTTTTTAGAAGTAGCGGCAACACTGCATTGTCGAAAATATTGTAGCAATCCGTTTATGTAAACTACTAAATTTTTTGAATAATCCGTTGAGTGGTTCTCCAGAAACGCCTAAGGTACCATCCACCGTGAAACACCCTGTATAGGTATTTTAAGAGAATATGGAATTTAATGATACAATTTTATAAATGTTTCAAATTTTGATCAGTTTATTTAAAAATTGTTCTATAGTGGTTACCATGGCAACGTTCTATTATGGATATGATCTATATAAACCGCTCAAAAATTGAATATTCTAAATTCATATATTTCAACGGCTGATGTTATTCCAAGATATTTAATCCAAAAAACTGATCGTTGACATGTAAAAAGTCTTTATACAGGGTGTCTCAAGAGTGATTTGAAAAACAATATCTCGGAAATGGCATAGAGGATAGGAAATATATTTGTTTAAGTAAAGCGTATTCGTCCAAAGTATATTCAGATGGGTTAAAAACGTGCGCAGAACCATGGTTGTGCTTTATTTCCTAATGTCAAAAACATCGATATTTTAAGAGGATATGGAATTTAATGATATCATTTTATAAAATAGAAATTAATTTCATATGTTTCAAATTTTGTGCAGTTTATTTAAGTATCGTTCTATAGCGGTTGCCTTGGCAACGTTCTATTATGGATGTGTTCGATATAAAGCGCTCAAAAATTGAATGTTCAAAAATTTTGTACAAGATTGGAAACATGTTTGTTTAAGTAAAGCACTTTCAGCCAAAATATGTTCAGTTCAGAACTTCGATTATGGATAAAAAAATTAAGGGTTTTATATTTTTATGGAAAAAGGTATTTTTTTATATAGAGAAGCTGATCCACTTGATAAATATCTACAAATTCGCGGAGTAATCAACATGTACGCTGTAACGTCCAACGTAGGAGGAGGTCACAACGTCCTTGATTATTGCAAAAGTGAACAGAACGCTGATTAAAATTTAATCAATTCAATGTAATATGTCTTGACACTATTGCCAAACTTCAGGAGAAGTTACGACTCGTATGAGATATAAAGGAATTATATATGCAATTTATAGGCACGTATAATAACGTATGCGGACGTTTTTTGAGATGTCTTTCTTTAACTGTGTTTGCTTGCTTCGCTTTTTTCTTCGTTCGTTGGATTTTTTTTCTATTTCTCCTTGATTTAACTCCTCTTCTTCCCATTTCAGGTGTGGCAGCCTAAAGATGTCGCACCATAGCGACGACAACATGCTGATCGCGACCAGCGACTCGTTCTGGGAGCCGGGGAACTACAAGAAGACGACGAAACGGATCGAGGACGGCAACAAGTTGTGCGCCGATTTGATGACGCTGGCCAACGAGAGGGCCGAGATCGAGAAAAACTACGCCAAAGCTTTAAAGGCTTGGTAAGTGTGACACCCGGGATAAACACCTAGTTAACATACCGTAATTATTGTTAGTGCATTCGGCGTTGTTTTTATTTTTAGGCAATGAATCATCGAACGATGAGCTCAGGCTTGCTTATTTGCATATGGGTAACGGCTCATCAATAGTCATGCCTTGTATTGTAGTATCATTTTCTGCTAACAATCGAATCAAGGGTGTAAATACCTTCAAAATAAGATGTTCATTTGATTAAAATGCTCGTTGTTGTTTAATACGCTGTCCCTATACTCGATTTCATAATATGTCAAAGACTGATTTTTATCTTCTCCCAGGTCAAAAAAATGGAACGATATCGTAGAAAAGGGCCCGGAATACGGAACCACGGAGGCGGCCTGGAAGGGCGTGCTGGTAGAGGCGGACAGAAGATGCGACCTTCATTCCAAAGTACGAGACTGCCTCGTAAACGACGTCATGCAGAAGGTTAAGCAATGGCAGAAGGACACTTATCACAAGGTAAGCAAGCAAATATGGCTTGCCAAGTTGTCTCTCATATTTTTGCTTCTTGAATTGTTTTCGTCCGATTTCACGTCGATAAATCGGAACGATCTCTATGTATAACATCTTTACACGCTATTCTTAAGTGATTCTCATATGTTCGCCACATTAATTGTTATTCAGACAATGCTGTGTCGATACCTTATTACGAAAGTAAAAGTATCT
>MU189816.1:26275-48573 GCA_016904865.1 Pissodes strobi | reverse complement strand
GCGTAACTGTAACTCCTATTGGTAGATAGATATTCTTGATTACTTCTTTTAGATCGGCAGTAATGTGACACATACGTTGGAAATTTATTAATTTGAGTTATAACTGATTTTTTTTAATCCGGGGTCATTTATTTATTGTGACCGCCTGCCATACCTCTCTATACCTTCGATTTGTAGATTTCTGATTTTCGAACTTGAAGTATTAAAACGCTTTGACGAAATATATAATGTTTTAATATACATATCAACATATCCCTGCACACTGACCGGCTTTTTGTGTAACAAAGGAGGCCAAAAACGTGGTTTGTGTATTATAATCTAGCTTTCAGTAATTATCAAAAAATATTTTTCGTTCCTCTTCAGATATTTTGTATGAGATTTACTGTTGCAAATATATTGAAAGTTTATAATCTCTTTCACGGGTTTACATTTTTCTTTATCTGTGTATTGGAGCTTCATTACTGTTATATTTTTTCTTTCCAATTGTTCTGTCTTGCTCAGCAAAATTCATTTTGTGCCCGTTCTTTGGTTTTCCTTTAATAATTTCTTACTGATGCAAATCTGCGGTGCTGCCATTAGTTCTAGATGCAGAATTACCATCAGAAGTGCATTCGTAATTTCGGTGTTTTACAGAAACTTCAGAAACGTAAAGATTGGGCGGACTGGTCTCTTCTTCAACTTCCACCTCAGTTGGAGTCTAACCAAGTAATATTATAATGCCAACAAGGCTTTCTTTAATCCAGTGGTAAGATGTCGTCTCGTTTTTGATACCATGCTAAATTGACTTACTTACACTACTTGAACCACGTTTCTCACCTATAATATAATTTGGTTGGTCTCCAAGCTTGCCAAATACGATTAAACGAAAAATATTACTATTAATAGTATTAATATCAAACTTTTGTTATTAAAGAAAATATTAATTTGTTAATACTCACAATAACATCATGATAGTCTTGAGGGTTAAAAGATTGCAATACTTATTTGAAAACCACAGTGGTTGTATAAAGTATTAAACACCAGCATAAGATTTGCCTATAAAACTTAAACAAATCAAATTATTTATGAATGAGGGACTAACAAAGCATGAACGTTAAAAGAGTACAATATGTGAACGCTTATAGGAAGTAATGCTAGTTTCTGTATTGCTTGATCTGCATTTAAATAATATTCCTAAAAATATTATTCAGAATAATATTAATTGGAAGAAAAATGTACGTAGGACTACGATAATTACGGGATAAAGAATCAACTACAATACTGTCTAATAACTTCACACTTACAAGAGAAATCTGATTTTGTTGCATAGTAGGGATCTCCTTAACCTGGATAGCGTTATTTTATTCGTTATTTTTCGATGAATTTTTTAAACTAGCCTGGGGGCTTGAAATAAGGAAAATATTAATAATTTACTACCAGCTGAAAATGTTAGATTTTACCAGCTGACTTAAACATGCACGTAAACAATTCTAAAATCTTACCTGAATTGCAGACGGTTCAGCAATTGCTTTTTGAATAGCGGAACTGATAAAAAACAAACTTTTCGTGTATATAATTTATTTTAGAATACCAAAAAGGGATTTACTCATCTTGTTGGAAAGTCGCTCGAGTACAACCTGTTCAAAATAAGGCAAGAAAACCACGCCCTCAAACTATCGCCCAATAATTGCCTTGCTTCCCATAATGTCCAAAGTAATGGAACGTGCAGTCAATCAGCAACTACTCAAGTACCTCGAGACCACAGATTAATTAGCGATAACCAATACGGCTTTCGCAAAGAAAGATCGACAGGGATATATTGGCTTATGCCCCTTATATGTGGAGTAGGGCAATTGACAACTACGGATACGCTCAAACGATTGCGTGGAAGATTTCGAAGGCATTCGGCAGAGTTGGGCATGATGGACTGCTCAACAAACTGCCGTCCTTCGGACTGCCAGCCTCTCTCTGAAGTTGGCTTGCCAGTTTCCTTAAAAACCGGTTTCTGTACCTTAACAGTTGATGGACACATTCATCATTAACGTGGGCGTTCGTCAGCAGCCCCGTCTCCAGGGGTGGCCGATTTTTAGGGGTAGCCGTTTTTATTTTTTCTATAAAGTTTTAATGTGATTGTATATAACACGGTAAACACTCTAGAAATGAATATGTAAAACACTTCATTCGTACTATAAGCAGCTCATCGCGCGTTGTATGCAATAATAACGAACGCCTTAAAAAATTAAACTCCACTATATAACATAACGGTCTATTTGCAATTAGCATTAGCAGTTTAAATTCGCATTAACAGTCGCAACTGCTAATCGCGACTTAGCACATCTTTAGGGACGGGCGACATCGACCTAAGCGATTAAGGACAATTTTTACGTAAGTGGTCGAAACGCAACCCGATTGATTAATCGATTACTGAACAGCATGTAGCATATATTGAGCGTGGAGCAAGCGCATGTTACATATACGTACTGGTGCGATTTTTTAGATAAGAAATTCGAACTCCGCGCCCTCAAATACCTCCCTCTAGTAGTGTACCCACATCAAAATTAATTTTTTTCGAAAATGATTTTTGAAAAATTTTTTTTCGCTTTCATTTCAGAAACGGTTAGAGGGATCCACCTACATGTCACCCACGTACAAAAAAAATTTTTTAAATTACATACAGGGTGTTAGAACCACAAATTTTCCCAAAAAATCCAATATTTTCGAAATATTTTGGTGCAACAAACTCGTGCAATTTTTTAGATCAAAAATTCGAACTTCGCGCCCCCAAATACTCCTCTCTAGAGTATCCACATCAAAATTAATTTTTTTCGAAAATTATTTTTGAATCTTTTTTTTGCTTTCATTACAGAAACGGTTAGAGGGATCCACGTACATGTCACCCACGTACCAATAATTTTTTTTTAATCACATGCAGGGTGGTAAAACCACAATTTCTCCCAAAAAATCCACTATTTTTGAAATATTTCGGTACAGCAAACTTGTGCGATTTTTTAGACCAAAAATTTGAACTCCGCGCCCGCAAATACCCCTCTCTAGAGTACCCACATTAAAATTATTTTTTTTAGAAAATTATTTTTGATTTTTTTTGCTTTCATTACAGAAACGGTTAGAGGGATCCACATACACGTCACCCACGTACAAATAATTTTTTCTAAATCACATGTAGGGTGTTAAAGTCACAATTTTTCCCAAAAAATCCCCTATTTTTGAAATATTTCGGTGCAGCAAACTAGTGCGATTTTTTAGGCCAACAATTCGAACTCCGCCCTCCAAATACCCCTCTCTAGAGTACCCACATCAAAATTTATTTTTTTAGAAAATTATTTTTGAATTTTTTTTTGCTTTCATTACAGAAACGGTTAGAGGGTTCCACATACATGTCACTCACGTAGGTACAAATAAAAATTTTTAAATCACATACAGAAATTTTCCCAAAAATTCCCCTATTTTCGAAATATTTCTAAAGAGAAAACTTGTGCGATTTTTTAGACCAAAAAATCGAACACCGCGCCCCCAAATACCCCACTTCAAAATTAATTTTTTTAGAAAAATATTTTCCAAAATTTTTCCCCTGTTTTTATTACCGAAACGATTAGAAGAATCCACTCGCATATCACCAGCGTAGAAATAATAAAATCATATACAGGGTGGTAAAACAATACGTTTAAAAAAAATTCAACTTTTTTCGAAATATTTCGGTACAGAAAACTCATACGACCTTTTCGATGCGAAAATCGAACAACGCACCCAAAAACCCCCCATAAGATATTTGAAATAAAAAAGATCATCCCCCTACGAAATTCCCTATTTCGTGCCGAAATTCGAAGAAAAATGCTAGATTTTGAGATAAAAATTACATTTATCTATTTGAACTCCTATCGAAAAACTTTATAGGAGCTTTTCTAGCGATCTTAAGACTGCGCCGGCGCAGACACTGGCGCAACCGATTTGAGATATCTCATCTCCTCACGTTACTACACAAATGAAGAAAATAAAAATTACGTTTGGTCGATTTGGAAAAAAACGAAACGTCATACAATTAAACTGGATACGGCACACTATAGTACCTGGCGGGACCCATCTTTTTTTCCATTTATGGTTTACCTCTAACTCTTACCGTTTTCGAATTATAGCCCATTTAATGAAAATCTCGATTTTTTCCCGAAAAAAAATATCCGGTTTTATTACGGAAACGATTAAAGGGGTCCATTTACATGTTATTAACATAAAAATAAAATTTTAAAAAGCACATACACGGTGGTAAAAAAATAACTTTTCAAAAAAATCCCCCTTTTTCGAAAAAAAAAACGGCAATATATAAATTTTTTAAGTTCGACTACTCAGATACGAGATAAATGCCGTCGAAATACACATTTTTGGTGGTATGTATTTTTTTCGTATCACTCGTAGTTTTGGAGCTACGACCGTTCGAAAATTTAAATGGCCGATTTCTCGAAAACTAAGAATTTTTTTTTCGTAAAGAACCTTTTTTGTCGCCCTGAGGTCCTCTACCTACATGCCGAATTTCAAATCGATCGGAAAAAGACCGATAGGTTTTAGGTAGGTTCCGGTTCCTATGGGACAAAATGAAGGTTAGGTCGATAAAAAATACGTTTTTTTTCCGTTTGCCGAAATTCTTCTTTTTTCTACCGGAACCTAACCGTTAAAAAACGTGTTTCGTGATTTCCCCCACTTCTCGATAAACATTCGGGAAACGGGGGCGTGGGTGGTGCCCACTAACCACCCAACCCCGATACCGCTGTGTGGAGTTTGATCCCGGCAAAATTTCGCTCCGAGCTCCCGTTTAGCCAGAAATCGCGAAAAACCACGCGATTTCCATATAGACCCCCAAAACCCCCCTTAAAATTGAGCTCCGGCATCCCCGATTTAATTCCAGGTAGTCCCCACGTGGTACATCTACCATGAAAATATAGACCCTGCAGGTCATCTCCTTATATCGGAACTTACCGGTTAAAAAACCGCGCGGGCGCCTATTCGCCGGATAGGTCATTATTGACTCCTTAATTGGTCTGTTGTAAGGGGCGGCAAAATCCTGCTCGCCTCGGGCGGCCTAAGGCCAGGAGACGGGGCTGTCGTCAGGGCGCAATACTTTCACCAACTGTGTTCCTCATCTATATTAATGACCTGCTGACGACCAAAACCAATAATCCTGTTTACAGTTTTGCACACTGAAAAAAAAATTATTTGATCCAAATAAAAATGGAGTTTATTCAAGCAAATATTTGTTTGCTAATGGCCAAACAAATATTTGTATGACTAAAAAATAATATTTATTTGATTTATTTTTAAGATTTTCTTTGTTCGAAATAAATATTTATTGCGAACAAACAATATGATTTTATAATCGTTGTTCACATTAAACAAAAATAACTTTAAAACAAATAAAATTATTTTGATTCAAATACGAGAAATTATTTCGTACAAATACCTAAAACATTGGTTTAAATACCCGGCGTAATTAAATTAAAACACAAAGCTTTTGGATTGCTTTGAATGAAATCTAAGGTATATTTGTTCCAAAAACTTTGTGTTTTAATTTAAATAGGGCGGTTATTTAAACCAAAGTTTTGGACATTTGTATGAAATAATTTCTCTTATTTGAATCAAATCATTTTTGTTTGCTCAAGCCTGTTCAATGTTTACTGTTTGTGTTGGTGATGACTTAAATAAAAAAATAAATTTTGGCTGTTGCAAATATGTGTTCATCTTTCTAAAAGGACTATTTATAGACATTCAGTTAGGTGAGTGATTAGAAGTCGGTTTCATTAGCAATAACAACTATGTAGCTTATAAAAAAATTAAAAACACTGATATTATTTTTAAGACGTATTTAGGTTTCACGTTTTAGCTGAAATAAGTTATATGTCTTAGTTTTCTTTTAATTGCTAAAGAATCTAAAATCCGAACCCGATTTGTAAATGGTATGTCAGAACACTTAACTTTTAATTACCAAGTTCATGACAGAAACAGTTGTCCACAGTATATGATATAAAAGTTTAAATGGGATATCCAAGAAACATTTTTATTCAAAGATATTAAAAGCAAAGAACAAAACGAGTATTCCCAAAATATAAATAAAAAATATTATCAGGTTATTTTGTCTCTGCTTATCACTGGTTTTGAAAATTAAATCATTTTTATAATAAAAAAACTATTATTATAAGCTAAAAACATTTTTTTTCTAAATACTAGATAGGAACATAAACATATTATGAGATATGGTGTACTACTTATCAATTTTAACGGTAACTCACTAGTTTTTATACAAAAATACTAAAATTCTAGAGTCCATAAAAATTTTATCATATAAAAATAGTGAAAGGCAGTAATATTTTACTTAATTAAACTAATAGGACATGCAACTACCTCTCCAGATCCAGTATAATGAGCATTGAACGGAAATGGCACAAGATTTTCACCGATTCTATTGTTAGTAACGACATTAAATCGATTTCCATCAGGCTACGTAAAACTTCGATGCCATCAATAGTTTGATCTAAAAATAAAACAACAATAACTAAAACAAGAAATAATAGAAACAAAACAATTGTGACTGTTGTTCATGATGCTATTTGAATAGACTGCTACATTGTTTAAAAGTATATCTTATCCATTTAACTAAAATAATTAAATAGATTTAATCGAAATAAAAACACTTTGCTTCAAAACTTTATTTCCATGGATCAACCATTTATTTATTCAGATTGAATAAATAGGGCTTTGAAATACCTATCAATTCATATTATATTATGTAGGTACAAGAACGAAAAGGACGCCATTGAACTTGTACAACGTAAAAAGCAAAAATCCTACTCAATCAAGATCGTACGCCAAACTGCCTAAGCGTTCTGTTATACACTATTGTAGGCATATATCGCGTGAATTTAACTGCATTTCTAGGTGGTAACAGCAGAAAACAATTTTTAATTACTAGTGAAACTCACGCCATTTTGATTATGAGAGAACGCTTCTTATTTACAAACGATTAATTATGTACCTAGCTAAGTAATATAATAAAAACGTAACTTACCTTGAAATGAGGGCACAAATGACCTAAGTTCCACTTAATTAATGTATTTTCCATCACAAATACTAAAAAAAATAGCAACTTTGGGCGGATATACTCTATAAAATCTCCCTATAGGACGGCAACAGAAATGAAACTGAACTGAGGGCACGAGGAACGTAAAGCGTCGACGCGGCCAGCGCAACTGCTACGAGTTGAACGAGACTCGGATGAAGTAATAATATTTGGTCCAATATTCACGATCTTTAATTTAAAGCAACCCTTATTTGTTTTAAATCCCGGAGAGGTTTTGTATCTGTAAAGCTTTAAAGCGAATAAATATGTGTTTAATATGGAGAAAAGTCACAAGGCAAAGAAATAACCAAGAAAAATCAAACACGCCCAATTTTTTAAATTAAAGAAATTTTGTTTAATCTAAGGAATTTTTATTTAAAGCAAATAAATAAAAAGCAAAGAAATATTTATTAAGGTTTTTTTATCAGTGCAGATGACATTACCCTTGCTTCCCAATTTAGATTAGAAAAACCTTTACCAGCGACTAAGACTTATCTCAAGAGCTGGAGAAAGTTGGAACTTGGGGCGACAGAAATTTGGTCCAGTTCAATGCAGCAAAAACTCAAGCAGTCACGTTTACCAAGAAAGCCAATACAGCGGGCCCTGACATCATTATGGCAAGATCGACCATCCATTCAATTTCGTCAATCGGACTGCTGGATATCTCGGTAAACAGCAAATATATCCTGGCATGACCACGTTGCTAACATCGCAAAATCATCCTCGTAGAAGCTTGGTGCGCTATTTCGCAACAAAAAATTTTATACACCGCCGCAGCTGCTCTTGCTCTACCTAGCGCAAATAAGACCTCGCTTAGAATATTGCTCACGCATCTGGGGTGCCGCATCTAAGCACACCTTAAAGCTGCTGGATGCCATTCAGAAGAGAGCTGTGTGTCTCGTCGGCGACCCGGAGTTAACCCGGGATCTGGATAGTCTAGAACACCGCAGACATGTGGTCGAGGTCTCCCTGTTTTAGAAATATTTTCACGGCAGATGCTCCCAGGATTTGGCCAGCCTCATCCCGCCCCAGCAACGCCTGTCAGGCAGCCACGACTGACGGCAAGAGCGCACGTTGTATAACTAGAAACACCTAGAATATCGCTTTACAAGGACTCCTTTGTCTGGGTGCACTGCATCACTGTGGAACTCACACCCAGGACATCTGTTTCCCGCAAATTACAACCTACAGCTATTCAAGAACCGTGTCAATCAACATCTTCGCACACACCGCTTGTCACTGTCCCCTTTAGTGTGTGTGCCACTGCCATAAAAAATCCATTATAAATATAATGTAAAAAAACATCTGCAAACACTGCACACGATACGTATTACTGGCACTGGCAAAATTTTTGCATCCAGTTATACTAGGTTTTCGTCGCATATTTTTAGTCGGGATTACATTTTCAGTTGGTTCTATTGCTTAACGGATGTCGCTAGGTGCATTAAAACGCTTTAGTTTCTTTTCGAATAACTAAACTGATAAAAACAAACCTTTGGTGTTTATAATTCATTTCCAGAAGATATGTCGGTGAGTTCCCTATTGTACATCTAAGTCCAAATGAAACGCGTTAGGCATATAATTCCTCGCACATGTTTAAGTGGCAGACACATTAAGTCCAGGTTGAATTTCTTCGTTTGTCAACGAGAAGCGATCAATATGTGAAGTATTGTGAAGTGCGAGCAAATTGATAATATCTCGTAAGATCGTCTCAACTGTGATCCTATAAACTTTACCGAAATCACTGATATTCCAATATCCAGAACCCAACATTAGAGACTAAATCGACGTAAACCTCAAATATATTTGCTTACCTAGGTAAGAAATATATTTAGGGGCAATCTTATGTAATTTGTAATTCTGAATATGTCCGTATACTCATTCTGGAATTTAATTACTAGCAATGTAGATGGCATCCAAATATAAATAAATATAATGACATTTAATTTGATGGCTTAATTTTTGTACGGAGATGCAGCCTTCAGCAAAACATTACCTACATCTGCTAAAAATTCCACGCCACCATAAAAGATACAACATCATCCAATATATCGCGCTCTTAACTGAGCTCTGTCAAGCGGCCGCACACTCACTTATTTTTAATGGGCTATTCGCTTCAAAACCATCAAATTTTGTTATCCTCTTAACAATATATCATACAATAATGTTGTTTTTATGTCCTAACGAATAACTCTTTTACCATAGTTTATTATACTTTTGGTTAGTGCCCATTTTCAGAAAATGATACTTTGTGGCTTGCAGTTTAACATCCTTTGTAGTGTTAAGTTAAGTCATTACTTTTAGAAGAGATCCACTCAAATTGGAATTTTGTTTCGAAACTGTGCTTCAACCAATATTTCTTTTGTCAACGAGCATTTTGATGGATTAGTAAGATGAATTTCTGCTTGTTCACAGCGACATGACTGAGAAACCAGCATGTCAATTATGTTAAGCAGATGCCAGAGGCAGTTGCAGTGCAAAAGAAGTCTATGATATATTTTATTAATTATTACTTTCCTGCCTTTTACCTCTGGTGGTTGGTAAGTTTATTAACCACGCTAATGAAACCTATTTTGATAAATCTTAATTAAATTATAGCAAAACCAAGCAAAATCAAAGCTAATACAATACTAACTCAAGTTGAAACCAAAATATATAAAGAAGAAAAATAAATAATAGTTATTTATGCTTTTATGCAGCAAGTGTGTATAGTAACCCTATTCTTATGAATGAAAATATTGTCGCATGAATAAAAAAGGGTACTTTACACATGAGTAGCAAAAAAAAATTCTACTGCCCAAAAATATTTGAAAAAAACAGAAATATTATTAAGTTACTTTACGCACTAGTGCGTAAAATAAATTATTTTACGAACTTGTGCCTAAAATATATTATTTTACGCACTGCCCTAAATGTCAAAAAATATGTCAGATTTACCTTAGGCACTAGTGCGTAAAATAACTTCTTTTACGCACTGAACATTAAAAAGGCCTATTTTACGAATCTTATAGAGTGCGTAAAGTGAGTATTTTACACACGGTATTTGAAAAAACATATTATGACGAAATTCTAACTTCAGATCAAAGTCGGCACACGAGGAAAAATGACGTTCAAAAATATTAATTTTCGAAGAGTTCCTACAGGGAATGCAAAAACTACTAAAATGTTTGAAGTAACATAGAAATTTAAAAAATCATAATTTTAGGACCGCAAAATTAACAAATTAAAAAATACAAGCAAAAATACATAAAAAATAAATTTTTAAAACAAGGTTAGGGAGTCAAAGAAAGTAAAATATATGATGGGGAATAGAAAAATACTCCTATACCAAAGTCATCCAACAAAGAAATATAAAATAAAATAGCGCAATCATTTATGGATATATTATGTAGATTCAAAAATAATCGTCAGAAGTTATTTACACCGTAGTAAGTTATCGCACACCATTGTTTTTAACGTTTTTAACGCAACTAGTAATACAATTGTTTGTTATAAAATGTTAATAGGTTTCTAATTTTTAAAGATGATGGTATTGGAAGTATTTAAATATTATGCAATTAAGCATTCCGTGCATGCTATCATATTATTGAGTTATCGGCAAGCAAACTAAATTCTTCATCCAGAAAGAATTAGAATTAGAATGGCGTTGAACTTGAGCAAATATTTAGAATGTGTGTCAAAGTATTTTCATTTTGAACATCAGTATTCTGCTTGTTGTCAATAACGCACATTAAAAGTTGCATTTGCAGAAACGTTACTGGCATACGAAACCCTGGAATTACCTTTAATTTTTGTTTTTCGAGATCTCAATTTCTTCGACACTGCCGAGGACTTCCAGCCCTCATGTCACTTTAAATCCAAAATATTACATGAAGAACTTGCGAGCAATGTTGTTGACGTCCTCCTAAATGAGTGGTGGCTAGTGTATAATTTTTCGTCTTTGAGTTTTAAAAATTTGGCAATATTCCTGGCCACTTGCTTTCGAGCAAGGAAAATTTCGCTTAAATTTAAAACTAAATATTTTCTTAACCACTTATCACTTATATGTCTATGGTTTATGAGTAGGTATATCACAATTTTTCACGAGTGTTTTGTATCAGAAGTTTTGAGACGCTTTTGGACATCAGCTACCAATTGCCTTTTAAATCGTGGCAAGTTCGGGATGAAGAAAATACAGCGGAATTTTTATTGCGAAAACTAGAAATCCGGGAAAAATTTTAAGCAAAAATGGGGTTGCTAATAGATGTACGAATCCAAAACTTAGTTCCGAAACAACTGGAATCAACGAGCAATTAATATCAAAATTAAGTTTGGTTTTAAGAATCGTAGTGAGTGAAAGTCAAATTAATATAAATAATTTTAACAAAGCAAACAAGAGATCTCGATCTAGAGCACTATATTTGGTATTATATGCCAAGTGCTTTACATAAGTGACTTGTACATGGGAAAGATATTATTTCATTTCATTATCTGTCTGAAGAAGCCTTAGAGGCAAGACATAAAGAAATAAGGAAAACCCGTTTAAACCACACTAGAAAAATATCAAGAGTTCACTCTAATCATGATTTAATAAACGTTTTACTGCTAACATCAGACCCTTTAATATCGAGCTTACGCATAACTACCACAAAAATGTCGAAGTTCAGATGATGTAGCGTTTTATTTAGTTGACTCAGAATTAACCAGAAAGTATTATTTGTAAAATAAAGAGCTATCTTCGGATAGCGAAAATTAGGAGGAAATTGATTGCTCGAATAGCCAAGTGCTTGGACTATTTAGAATATGAATAGACTCAATGGACTGTGTTATTATCTTCCGTACTATGAAATTAAATATTTGCCATCACTGTGTATATGGAATATCAACACTGAAAAAACAAATCTTTTGAACCAAGAGATTATGACATTTAGCTAAAAGCTTTTCGGTCTTGAATAGGTCCAAATGCGACGTCTCTCAACCCAAATCCCCAACTCTTTTAAAAACAATCGCGGATTTTTTCTTATGACAATAGCCCATTCTATTGGTTCAATAGCGAAATTTCATTTGTTCTAAGAACAACCAAATCAAATTTGTTCTCGACTTGGCTGAAAATAATTATTCTTGTTCCAAATACGGAATTGGTTTTATTTTAAAATCCTTCTCTGGGTTCAATAGCATCAAATATCTAGTGCCAAGAGCTTTCGGTATTGGCTTAAAATAATTACTCTTGTTCCAAATACGAAATTGGTTTTAAGTTCAAATCTTCTTCTGGGTTGAATCGCATTAAATATCTAGTGCCAAGAGCTTTCGGACTAGGCTTAAAAGAATTATTCTTGGTCCAAATACGGGACTGGTTTTAATTTAAAATCTTTCTCTGGGTTCAAAAACATTAAATATCTTGTGCCAAGAGCTTTCGGAGTTGGCTTAAAAAAATAGTTCTTGTTCCAAGAGGGTATATAGTTTACTACATTTCGGCCTATATACAGTGTGACCACGGATTGGTGTCGGAATAGGTGTAAATGACAAAAAAAATTCGAGTTGGATCATGATAATCTGGGTATCACTCCTGCATGGCCTCAAAGTGAGACGTTGGTAAAATGGGTCAAATTAACTAATATACTGTATATAACTAGTATCTGGGGTTAATTTTCTAAAATGGACAAGAGTAAACTGCCTTTATTTTTAGGATAATAAACAAATTCCATAAAGAAAAGTTGTTCAAAATTAAAAGTTTCATTAGGATCTCAATTTTCAGACCAATCGGCCTATTTTGTTTTTTCGCAATTTGCAGTGTTTAACTCTGATTTTCAAAGATACCAAAATAATTTATTTAAAGATGTTGTTTAGAATGTAAAGGTGTGGCCGATTTGTCTGAAAATTGAGATTCTAATCACACTTTTAATTTTAAACAACTTTTCTTTATGGAATTTGTTAATTGTCTTCAAAATAAAGGTAGGTTACTCTTGTCCATATTTGAAAATTAACCCCAGATACACCCTGTATATTAGCTGATTTGACCCATTTTACCAACGTCTCACTTTGAGACCATGCAGGAGTGATACCCAGAATATCATGATCCAACTCGAAATTTTTTTGTCATTTACACCTATTCCGACACCAATCCGTGGACACACTGGAGTTCAACGATCCTCAGACCATTATTTAAATTTCAAAAATACCATAAATCGAAAAAAAAACTGATATTTAAAAAACGAATTTATTATAAAAATAGAAAATAGTATTGTTTATACATGTTTAGTATAAAAAACGAATTGAAAATCTCATGTAAATTTTGCTATACCCTTAAAATATTGGCCTCCCTGTTAGTTTTACAGCAGACTTTTTTTAAGGTCCTGTATTTTTCTTCTTCCCTCGGTTCATCCAATTTTTGTTTTTTTTTTCTGGAGCCTCTTCTTCCTAAACAATGCACATAAAATAAGTAATACATTTGGAAAAATGTAAGAGTAGGTATGTACCTTTCATTAGATCATTTTCGATCTTTTCAGTCTGTGGAAAACTTTATAATTTATATACATATATACCTATATAAGGATATTTAAAAAGAAAATGTTTTTTTATTGCGCCAAAGCTATTTCTATGCTGGTTCTACAAAATACGGACTAAAAATGAAAATCTTTATAATTGCAGAGCAATGCAATAAAACGTTGGAATATATTACTTTTTTTTATTAAGTAAAATTATATTTGGGTCCATAAAAGATATCTTTTAAAATTGATTAATAATTATATTAATTAACATGCGGGCGTTAGACTCGACTTTACCTTTTCAGTTTTAAGATAGTACAAATATTTCATAATATTTACATATTGTTTAAACAAAACATTAAGCAATTTCCACAAAAATATACATATACTTGCCTTCAAATTTCGGCAGCAAATGGCTGAGGCGGTACTGGTCCAAAAAATCTGTTACCGGCGCCATTGTACCCTTGCGGCCTTCCAAACACGACACCATACACCAATACACCACTTCAACTGAAATGAAATTAAAATAACAAAATTATTTTTCTGTTTTGTTGTACGATTATTTTGACGCGGTGAAGACTTTGTTGTCTGTAAAATAATATGCACCTATGTCGGCGTCGCGTCGTACCAAATTGTCTTTGAGTTGTGGTGGGGATTGTTGTTCTTGCGCCAAAAGCGGACGGCTGGAAATCTGACCTTTTCTCTTGCGCTAAAAGACTGATTGTGCACCGGTTGCTGTGATCTTGTAAAAAGATCTTTCAAATCACGCGGTCTTTTCCCAATAGCGTCTACAATTTTAAAGCAAAAACATTTATCTCTTGAAAGAAATGCTCCATTTTCCCGATTTTAAAACAAGAGCTTTGGATTTTGTCTGAAATAAAATTCATTCAAGAGAAAATCATTTTTGTTTCAAGAGAACCATTTTTCTTGTTTCAATATAAATTCTCTTAATTCAAATAACATTCGCTTGAAGAAAAATATTTTCTCTTGTCTACAAGAAGTGACGCTCAAAAACAATTCAATTTCGTTGGGGACTTTGAGCCAATGTCCTCTTTTTTTTCAGTGAAGTTACTCCATTCGCCAATGACCTAAGGGTAATGGGTTAGATGTCAGCCATAGATGACTTGCCATTATTCCTATCCTAATTTTACTTGTGTGTTCAAAATGCCGCATACGTGAATTTACTAAAACGACCGGTACTTCCAAATAGGCATTAATAATACATAAATTTTCCTTCTACTGGCAGTCACGTTTATGTCGACTTAAGTCAGAAAAATCAGTTTTGAAGCTCCAAAGTACTCAAAAGGCAAAAGATACATATACTTCTTTGGGAATAATCATATATTTCCAAAATCATTGAAGGCAGAAACAAATGCAAAATAATAAAATCTAGATAAAAGACCACGCTTCATACATTCGGTATTTAATTAGATTAATGCCCAGCAAGGAATTCAGTTTGGTGAAAAAACACCATTTCTTGATTTGCCCTGTATAACATTAGTAAGGTATTGATTGACATGCTTATATGTTACCAACTCACACTGTAAGGGGTTGAAAACTTATGCTGAATCAAAATAAGGGTCATTTTTTCTTGATGCATTTCAAAGCCCTTCAGGATGGTAACTGAAAATTGGCCATTTTGTGATCTGCAACGTGCAATTTTTTTGTATCGTTTCTTGGTTTTATCCTCCTTACATAAGATAACATCCAAACTATCAGCGAGCATTAAAACGTCATGTCAAAACGGTAAACACAAGTCTGTCCCTTACGAGTGCCAGCCAGAGCAATTTAAGACACCACCGAGATACTTTTCAAACGTCGTCTTCTGGTTAGTATCCGTAATTCGTTAACTTCCCGGCGAGGAAATGAGAAATTTTCCCCGGAAAACGATAATTATCGCGAAGAGCTCTTTTCCCACCTGACAGTCGAAAGCTCTAATTGCGAAGCTGTCAAGAGTTCGCGGCCTCCTTTGTTCCAATATAACTGTCACTAGTCACATCTTAGTAATTATACGACTTGCGAGAAGCAACTTTGCAGTCTTGAGAGTTGAGTTGTTCGGCTAATTTCGAATTCTGGGGCTTCCGCTCTGTCTTCTTAATTTGTTTCCTATATGCAAAATGTGTCTTATCGTTAAACAGAAAACTGTGTCGACGTGCTTATAGCTTTTAACAAATGTCATAAAGGGTTGCCCATCAAAGAAAAAACGATTTTTAATATAAAATATATAATATGTTTACAAACGTTTCACCATTGCCAGGGCCAGATTGGGTGCAACAGATTTAAAAACAATTTAGTTATTTAGCAGCAATGAGTTAATTAAATCGATTTCAAGGGTATTTCAGGGCATCCTTTTTTGAGTGATCCCAAACAGTTAGAGTATATATGTATATTATTCAGATGTTATTTCAAATGAATCTCTTCGCCTCGTCCTTGCGAATTCCCTTCTAAAGCTTACGGGACAATAATCTTTGGGTTCATATCCATCTCATTTCAGGGCTGATCTGCTCTTTACCTGCATCATTGGCTAGACAATTATATAGTACAGATTACACAAATTACTCAATACGTACCTTCTCCTTAGATATTTTTGCCACTTTTTCAATGTTTATAGCTATCATAGTTTCACGACATGCCTACATGTTAACTGCTCAGGCATTTGATTTGTAAATTTACAATTTTTTTAAAGTTTTTTGTTGTATCAATGACTTGTCCTTAGAAATCTATGGTCATGTTTAGCAGCCCTAGATGCTTGATACCTACTTCACAAATTCTGAAAACTATAGAGCATACAGCATTCCTACACTGATTATAAAAAATAAAGTGAGATGAAGGTATTCTAATAGCTCCTAAAGAAATTCACACCGGCACGGACAAAAATCACTATTAATAGTGAATGGAATTGCTCATCATGTGAAGATCAATATTTTTAAATACATTATGCACAGTGAATATCAAAGATGGTGCTGGCCAGATAATAAAAAACATTTTCGTCTTATTTAAATAAGCAGCTTCATTCGCGTCGGATACTGTTGCCGTAAAGAAACATTCCACCACGTGTCCCCCTACTAAATAAGTAGGTATGGAAATATTTGAAACTCGAAAATAAAGTGCGCTCATGTCTAATGGAAGATTGAAAAACGGGCGATTGTGCTTTAACATATATTGATTTTAGTAGGGCAATGATTTTCGTAATTGTCAAAAATCCTTACATTACAAAAATCCTTAGAGTTGCGAGTTGGAAATAGTAAGGTGTCCGTTTGGTCTAATTAGTTCGTTTTTTCACTTCAACGCCCCTTAAAAATCAGAAAAGTGTAAGAGCTTTTTGACAAAACTTTCATTCACTTTCATTTGCATGGTCTAGTTTCGATAATTTAGGAAGAAAATGTATCTCCGGGGAATTTGATAATTATTTATCTAGAATTGAGCAAATGCACTCTTAAATTGAATCAGGTGTAATTTAAAAATCGAGTTAGAGAGATAAATATCTCAAATATATAATTACCCAGCATCAGTTATCTAGGAATGTACAAAAATTTTAATTTTGATGCGTTGCGTCGGTATGTTTTGAATTTGTTTCATTATTTCTTTTATTAGCACAAATATTTTCAAACATTTTCAAAATAAAACGTCAAATTTTGACACGTTGCGTTGGTCTGTTTTCAATTTATTTTTTTTATAAGCGTAAATATGTATTTGAAACATTTTAACATTGAAAATGTTTTTATGTCATACCAGTACATTATTGTGTTTTTATACCTTAGATACCATTTACATAATGGATTACTTTATGCCCGTGCGGGCATAAAGTCCACTTTATGGCCCGTGCGGGCATAAAGTACACTTTATGGACTCATATAATTGAATTGAATTCGTATTTTTTTAAATATTTACTTATTGTGAATGCAATAACGAACTAGTATGACATAAAAGTTTGTATGCACCACGGGTATTAATAGATGTGTACGCCCTCGGGCGACTTATAAACCCTCTGGCCAGAGGCCCTCGGGTTTGTAACATTGTCGCCCTCAGGGCATAAACATCTACTTAATACCCTTGGTACATAAATAACTATATAACCCAAATCCGTCATTACTCGACTGTGTAGGCGGCCGTGAAGTTTCGTTTTTCCTCCGCCGGAGCTTTACTTTTCACTTTTCCGCCGGCGGAGGTAAAAGTGTTGTCATAGCAACATAGATACAATACAAACAGACAACAAAATAAGCGTCAACAACTCAAGACTTATTAAACTACAATTTGTATTTATCACTCAATTTGTGACTGCATTTCTAAAAATCACTAATTTAGGAACAAATTGGTTATTATTTAATCGAACTTACTCAATAACTGCTTATCAATACGGAATTAAAACGCAATCGAAAACGCAATTTTAAAAATATAATTATTGTTGACAGTGTCCACTGACAGCTTTATGTTACATTACTATAGCCCAGATAAACCCACACCAGATGCGAAACCTCCCGCCTAACGCATGAAACAAAAATTCGTTTAAAGCTCCGCCTCCTTGGGATGGCCAGCCATCCGAAGAAATAGTCAGGGCATGCTCTAGTGTGATTCTAAACGCGACCCACGCGAGTCTTGTGGTTTAGTCCGAGAGCGTTGCGAAAAATAATTAATCTTTATTTTATTTTTGTTAAAAATGCCTGGTTATAAGTGCCTTTATTTCAATTGTTCTACTAGAAGCGGTGGAAAACATTAAATTTGATTATAACATATCGGAACCGGTTCAAATAACTAAAATAAATTGGAACTAACTGAAACTAACCGAAAGTTGATTGGACCACTAACCAAAATTAACCATAAGCGCCAAAACGGGCTAAAACCTATCGGAACAGGTTACAAAAATTAAAGTAAGTTACAATTAACCAAAATGAACCGCAATTTGGCGACTAACGAAAACAAACCACAGACATTTGATAACGTATCGGAACCGGTTTAAGTGACTAAAATAATTTGGAACTAACTGAAAGTAACCGAAAGTTCATTAAATGACTAACCAAAACTAACCAAAGGTAACTAAAAGCACCAAAACGGGTTAAAACTTATTAGAACAGATTACAAATGTTAAGGTAAGTTAAAACTAACCCAAATTAACCAAATTTTGGCGACTATGCAAAATTAACAAAAAACATTAAAATTTCTTATAACGTACCGGCACCGGTTCAAATGACTAAAATATATTAAAACTAACTGAACTTTACCCAAAGTTGATTGAACGACTAACTAACCAAACGTAACCAAAAGCGCCAAAACGAGCTAAAACACATTGGAATAGATCAAAAATATTGAAGTAAGTTAAAACTAACCCAAATTAACCGAATTTTAGTGGCTAACCAAAACTAACCAAAAACATTAACTATGCTTATAACGTCTCGGAACCGGTTCAAATGACTAAAATAAATTGGAACTAACTGAAACTAACCGAAAGTTGATTCTACCACTAACCAAAACTAAAAGCATCAAATCGGGCTAAAACGTATCGAAATAGATTAAAAATATTGAAGTAAGTTAAAACTAACCCAAATTAACCGAATTTTGGTGACTAACCAAGACAACTAAAATTGTTTATAATGTATCGGAACTGGTTAAAATGATTAAAATAAATTAAAACTAACTGAAATTAACTGACAGTTGACTGAACGACTAACCAAGACAAACTAAAAGCACCAGAAAGGGCTAAAACATATCGAAACATATTAAAAATATTAAAGTAAGTTGAAACTAACTTTAATTAACTCAATTTTGGCGACTAACTAAAATTGACCAAAACATTAAAATTGGTTATAACATATCAGATCCGGTTCAAATAACTAAAATAAACTAAAACTAATTAAAACTAACCGAAAGCTGATTGAACGACTAACCAAAACTAATCAAAAGTAACCATAAACACCAAAAAAGGCTAAACGTATAAGAACTGGTTAAAGGTATTAAAATAAGTAACTAACCCAAATTAACCGCATTTTGGTGGCTAACTAAAATTAACCAAAAACGTTTAAATTGGTTATAACCTTTTGGAAGCTGTTCAATGGACTAAAATAAACCGGAACTGGCTGAAATAACCGAATGTTGATTGAATGACTAACCAAAACTAACCAAAAGTAACTAAAAACACCAAAACGGGCTAAAACGTATCGAAATAGATTAAAAATATGGAAGTAAGTTAAAACTAAAACAAGTTAACCGAATTTTGGTGACTAACCAGAAACACCAAAATTGGGTATAACGTATCGGAATTGGTTCAAATGACTAAAATAAATTAAAACTAACTGAAATTAGCAGAGAGCTGATTGAATGACTAACCAAAACTAACCAAAAGTAACGAAAAGTACTAAAACACATAAAAACAGATTAAAAATATGAAGGTAAGTTGAAACGATCTTAAATTAAATTAAAATAAATTAAAAGTGGTAACTAACACCAATCGGAAGCTGATTGAATGACTAACCAAACTAATCAGAAGTAACCAAATACCGGTTCCGATACGTAATAACCAATTTGAATGTTTTTGGTTAATTTTAGTTAGTCACCAAAATTCGGCTAATTTAAGTTAGTTTCAACTTACTGTCATGTTTTTAATCTGTTTTGATATGTTTTATCCCTTTTTGGTGATTTTGGTTAGTTTTGGTTAGTCGTTCAACCAACTTTTCATTAATTTCAGTTAGTTTTAATTTATTTGAGTCATTTGAACCGGCTCTTATACGTTATTACCAATTTTAGTGTTTTTGGTTAATCATTAAATCAACTTTAGGTTACTTTAGGTTAGTTCCAATTTATTTTAGTCATTTGAACCGGTTCCTATATGCTATAACAAGTTTAAATGTTTTAGGTCAATTTAAGTTAGTCGCCTAACTTCGGTTCATTTCAACTTACTATAATATTTTTAATATGTGCCGATACGTTTTAGCCCTTTTTGGTGCTTTTGGATAACTGGTTAGTTTTGGTTAGTCGTTCTATGAATTTTCGGTTGATTTCAGTTAGTTTTAGTTTTAGTCATTTGAACCAATTTCGATACGTTATAACAAATTTTAATGTTCTTGGTTAGTTTAGGTTAGTCGCCAATATTCGGTTAATTAGGGTTAGTTTTAACTTAATTTAATAATTTGAATCTGTTCCGATACATTTTAACCCGTTTTACTGCTTTTAATTGCTTTTGGTTAGTTATTCAATCAACTTTCGGTTTCATTTGGCTAGTTCCAATTTATTTTAGTCGTTTGAATCGGTTCCGCTATGTCATAATCAAATTTAATGTTTTTGGTTAGTTTTGGTAGTCTTTAATATTTGGCTCGTTTTGGTTAGTTTTAAATTATTTTAATGTTTGTAACCTATTCCTATACATTTAGCCCCGTTTTTAACCTTAAATCGGTATATATTAAAACTTATTAGGGGAATTTCTGTAAAAAAGTCAGTGCAGCCATAATGACACAAGATTTCCATTACCGCCTGTTGGGAAAAAAGAAAGTGAATGGCTATTGCAAATTTTTATTTTTCCTGAACCAGTCCACCAACAAAACACGTTTTCATTTAATTGGTGCAGACCAACTGTTTTAATTTTAAAGAACAATTCTATAATCCTACCGAGATTATTTGGTGCAGGCCGCGTATAACCGCCACGTCAAGGTTAAAGTTGGCTGGCGAGGAATTTGCCGGTCTTTTGCATCTGGTGTGGGTTTATCTGGGACTATAGCAACAACCTGAGCCTATTCACCGACACCGCACCGGTCTAAGCCGCCTTGTGAACCCACTTATCTTTAATAATAATTATTATTACTATTAAAAAGAGACTTTTTGCATTAATTTGTCGACATTTGAAGAAAAAACAGCATATTTTATTTGGAGGAAAAGTTACTTTTCATGGCTTGCCCTCTATTACCAGCCTCACTCCGTTCGGCTGTTAAACACGAGCGCGCCATGAAAAGTATTACTTTTCCTCCATATAAAATAATATACTATTGTTTTCCTATTATGGGGTATCAAATCACGAAAAAGTGCATGCTACATTTGGCACATCAGGTAATAATATACGTGAGAGATTGTGTTAGTCTGTTTCTGTGGACGAAATCGGTTCAAATGGCAAAAATAAATTAAAGCTAACTGAAACTAACCGAAAGTTGGTTGAACGACTAACCCAAACTAACCCAAATTAACTAAAAGTAACCAAAAGCACAAAAAGAGTTAAAATGAATCCGAACAAATTAAAAAAATAAAAGTAAGTCAAAACTAACTCAAAGGAACCGAAATTTGGCGAATAACCAAAACTAACCATAAAAATTACAATTGGTTATAACCTATCGGATCCGGTTCAAACTATTAAAATAAATTGGAACTAACTGAAACTAACCGAAAGTTGATTCAACGACTAACCGAAAGTAACCAAAAGCTCCAAAAAGGCTAAAACGTATCGGAACAGATTAAAAATATTAAAGTAAGTTAAAGCTAACCAAAACGAAACGAATTTTGGCGACTAACCAAAACTACACAAAAACATTAAATTCGATTATAACGTATCGGCGCCGATTGAAATGACTAAAATTAAAACTAACTGAAATTAACTGAATATAGATTGAACGACTACCCACGACGACTATCTAACCCAACCTAACCCAATCTAACCTAAACTAACCAAAAGCTCCAAATATGGCTAAAACGTATCCAAACAGATTAAAAATATTTTAGTAAGTTAAAAATAACCCAAATTAACCGAATTTAGGCGACTA
>MU189816.1:0-26265 GCA_016904865.1 Pissodes strobi | reverse complement strand
ACTAAAATAAGTTGAGACTAAGTGAAACTAACCGAAAGTTGATTAGACAACTAACCCAAACTAACCAAATCTATTAAAATTGGTTAAAAAGTATCAGAACCAGCTCAAATAAGTAAAATAAGTTGAGACTAAGTGAAACTAACCGAAAGTTGATTAGACAACTAACCAGAACTAACCAAATCTATTAAAATTGATTATAACGTATCGTAACCGACTCAAATAACTAAAATAAGTTGAAACAAAGTGAAACTAACCGAAAGTTGATTAGACGACTAACCAAAACTTACCAAATCTATTAAAACTGATTATAACTTATCGGAGCTGGCTCAAATAAGTAAAATAAGTTGAGACTAAGTGAAACTAACTGGAAGTTGATTTGACGATTATCCAATACTAACCAAATTTATTAAAATTGATTATAACGTATCGCAACTGACTCAAATGACTAAACTAAGTTGAGACTAAGTAACACTACCCGAAAGTTGATTCGACGATTAACCAAGAGTAACCAAATCTATTAAAATTGATTAAAACGTATCGTAACCGGTTCAAATGACTAAAATAAGTTGATATTAAGTGAATCTAACCGAAAGGTGATTAGCCGACTAACCAAATCTATTAAAATTGGTTATACCGTATCGGACCCAGCTCAAATAAGTAAAATAAGTTGAGACTAAGTGAAACTAACCGAAGGTTTATTCGACGATTAACCAAGAATAACCAAATCTATTAAAATTGATTATAACGTATCGTAACTAGTTCAAATGATTAAAATAAGTTGATATTAAGTGAAACTAACCTAAATTTCAATTGACGACTAACCAAAACTAACCCAATGTATTAAAATTGTTTATACCGTATCGGAAACGGTTCAAATGACTAACGTAAGTTGAGATTGAGTGAAACTAACCGAAACTAGATTGGACGACTAACCAAAATTAACCAAATCTATTAAAATTAATTATAACGCGTTGGAACCGGTTCAGATGACTAAAATAAGTTGAGACTAAGTTAAACTAACCGAAAGGTGATTTGACGATTAACCAAATCTAAACAAATATATTAAAATTGATTATAGTGTATCGGAACCGGTTTAAATAAGTAAAATATGTTGAGACTAAGTGAAACTAACCGAAAGTTGATTGGACGACTAACCAAATCTATTGAAATTGGTTACAACATCTCGAAACCGGCTCAAATAAGTAAAATAACTTGAGACTAATTGAAACTAACCGGAAGTTGATTAGACGGCTAACCAAAATGAACCAACTTTATTAAACTTGATTATAACTTATCGGAACCGACTCAAATGACTAAAATAATTTGAGACTAAGTGAAACTAACCGCAAGTTGATTAGGCGACTTATCAAAACTAACAAAATTTATTAAAATTGATTATAACGTATCAGAACCTGCTCAAATAAGTGAAATAAGTTGAGGTTAAATGAAACTAATCAAAAGTTGATTAGACGACTAACCCAAACTAACCAAATCTATTAAAATTGATTATAACGTATCGGAACCGACTCAAAGAGTAAAATAAGTTGAGACTAAGTGAAATTAACCGGAAGACGACTAACCAAAATTAACCAAATTTAGTAAACTCAATTATAACGTATCGGAACCCACTCAAATGACTAAAATAAGTTGAGGCTAAGTGAAGCTAACCGAAAATCGGTTAGACGATAAACCAAAACTAACCAAATCTATTAAAATTGATTGTAACGTATCGGAACCAGCTCAAATTAGTACAATAAATTGAGACGCAGTGAAACGAACCGATAGTTGATTAGACGGCTAACCAAATCTATTAAAATTGTTTATAACGTATCGGAACCGACTCAAATAACTCATTTAAGCTGAGACTAAGTGAAACTAACCGAAAGTTGATTAGATGACTAATAAATCAAAACTAACCAAATCTATCAAAATTGATTATAACGTATCGGAATCAGCTGTAGAATAATTTGAGACTAAGTGGAAGTAACCGAAAGTTGATTAAACGACTAACCAAATCTATTAAAAGTGATTATAACGTAACGGAACCGGCTCAAATAAGTAAAAAAAGTTAAGACTAAGTGAAATTAACCGAAAATTGATTAGACGACTAAGCAAAACTAACCAAATCTATTAAAATTGATTATAACGTATTGGGACCGACTCAAGTGACTAAAATAAGTTGATACTAAGTGAAACTAACCGCGTTAGATCGGAGATTGAGAGACGAATCGAATGCAATTTTCACAACCACCACTAATGTTATAAATTGTAAAAACCGTCGACACTTGAAGTAGTATGCATTTATATGGTATATTTTGGTAAACTAAACTTACGTTATCTGCTAAAAGTCATGATTTACATTAGATTGTGTTAAGGGAGGGTGAGGGTGACTTTTAGTTTCTCACGACAGACTAGTCGTTTCTCATATCGTTAGATCGAGGAATGTCAGACGAGTCGAATGCAAATGGTGCTTTTTCAACCACGCTTATTACGTTATACATTGTAAAAAAGAACGAAACTTCAAGTAATATGCATTTATTTGGTATTGATCTCACCCAAACTTCTATCAACTACCTAAGTATCATATTTCCACACAATTATGAGTTTTTTCAGATCTCAAATTTAGTAAGCGTTGCATTCTGCTTCGGCATTTTCAATGTCTCCCCCGGTTGCATCTTTGTGAAGGACTGTGAATTTTTAGTATGACATGAATTTTGTACCTAATTAAAGTAAATTTTAAAACTGCCCTGTTTTTCACCACACGCAGAAACAGTGGACGATTGGTTGTGGGGTGTTTGAGAAGTAGGGAAAAATGTATGCAAAAAAATAGAAAATTGCATTTAGACTTTCACCACACGCATGAGTCCGCAAATATTTTTACGGGTCGGCAGATTTTTCCTTTATAATAAAACTGGAGGAAGTACGGGACGAATTTGGAAAAAAGCATCGAAAATTTTATTTAGGACTGCTCTTCGGATTAGCAATATTTCGGCTCTGGGCAACGCATATTTCACGGATCAGCAAATTAGTGACTCCCCACATATGATACTTAGAGAGCACAATATCTAGAATACAATGGCTTACTCCTATTTCTAAATTACCGAAAAAAACATAATAGGTAAAACATTAAAAATATCATTATCACCACTGACTGTGAATAGTACGGACCTGTCTAGGAAATGTTCCCTGAGGGCGGAGATGTTTTATTGCCGAACGTCCAATCAACAAGATTTTTCCTAACAGGTTTATATCACGATCACTGTTTACGTGATTGGAATATGTAAGTTGTTTTTAGTACGAGTAATTTAAGCCAAAAATTGGGTATTTTAAGCTCGACTTTAAGTCATTAATTAGAGGTTTAAAAGACCTACAACTTTTGTTAAGTAGAGGTACGTCCTATATCTATTTTTAATAGTTATTGAAATATTATAAATTTTCTAATGGTATTTCTTGCTAGTAATCGTAGTAGCCATGGAAGTCAAACAGTTATAATAAATATTATATCTAATTAAACACAAGGAAACAAGTTATTATGCTTCTCTACTCAAACTACGCATGACCAAGCCGAAAAATGTCATCAGAATGTTTTCAGGAGAGAGGAGCGAGGTTAACGCATACGCATTAGTCATGGGCTACTATTACGGCTTCAATGCGCAGCATTTTCCTGTGACGTTTTTCCCGTCGGTTTTAACAACAGCACAACGTTAACTATTTCAAATAATACTCGCTCTATTCCTTATCACTGTATAGGTACAATAAAACACACTGAACTACTCTTATAATTTTGCAAATAATAGATTTTTACAATTCAGTACTCGATGATTAGCTAACTGCAACACGCGTTCTGCGCGCCATTTATATCCAGTCTAATATATATATCGGAACTATCCAGAAGCGACTGCTGCTGCTTCTCTATGATTCTCGGTCCGGCATCGGGAAAATAGCAGAGCGGTGAGGAATATTCTCGGTGCGTGATGATTCATGCTGAAATAACGTACAAGCGGCAAGTTGCTTGTATAGGGTAGCCTAAAAAGATATAGATCGTCGCTAGTCCTGCCATTCCTTTTTACGTATAGGCCGGTAATACGGTTAGATCCCACACTTGGTCTTTATTTTGCGCTTAGAAATAAAATAATATAGAATTTAAAAAAATATTTTTATTATTTATTAAATTCCTACCGCAAATATACTTATTTATATTTGGGATAGTGAAATGCATATTGTGTATGATTTTTCTCTTTAATGTTGACTAGTCCTCGATATCAGAAAATGTACATCGTGTAAGCACTCGATACATTTTCAGGTCTGAACTTACCAAAATGTTGGGGAGCTATAAATATTCACGTCACTTGTTATATCATATATTGATTAATGCATATTTTATAATAATGGTAACAAAATATTTCGCAACTAATTAAGATATTTCGTTGCAGGTCCAAGAACTCGACGAATAAAGAAACCAGGCACAAAAGCAGCAATACCGGAGGAAAAGCGTCCACGCACAGCCTTCTCAGGGGCACAGTTGGCAAGATTAAAGAACGAATTCGCGGAAAATAGGTACTTAACAGAGCGAAGGCGCCAACAGCTCAGTGCTGAGCTCGGACTCAACGAAGCTCAAATCAAGATTTGGTTTCAGAATAAACGAGCTAAAATCAAAAAAGCTTCTGGGCAGAAGAATCCCTTAGCTCTCCAGTTGATGGCCCAAGGGCTGTACAATCATAGTACCATACCATTGACGAAAGAGGAGGAAGAACTAGAAAAAATGCAAACACAGGGCAAGATTTCTTAGTATTAGATTATATTTTATTTGGGTTCTTTTGTGATATACATACGTATTTGTAGATAATTGACAAATTTTATCCAGGTTCGAAAATAATGTGTTTGGCCGATCTGTATACTAGCTTGAAATATTTTATGTTGTAGGAATAATAAGTATTATTTTACATCGTTTTCAACATATTATTATGAGGCTACTTACATGTCGTTCAGAAGACTTTTTGAACAAACTTACTTTTTTTTTAATAGCACCATCAATTTCACTTTTTGTATCTAAACATCCATCAGTAAATTAAAATATACACATATTGTAACTTGTGCAATAGTAAAAAGTTAAAAGTACCAAATAGGTAAAAATTAATGGCATAGCAGGCCGAACAATTCTGAGGTAAGCACCATTCAATACAAAATGATGGCAACCTTTATCTTGAATTCATGAACATTAAAGGAGCTAGCACTAGATTTGCCTCATATTCCTAATTCATTTTCTATTTTAAACTTTTTGCGTGCAATATGTCACATACATAGCGAAAGATTGAGAAGAAAAAGTTGAGCAAAATTATACTAAAGTATAAAAAAAAAACAGAAAATCTATTCAATTTAAATCAATGTTAGCTCCGAAATTTTAGCCAAATTGGTCGTTTTATTTAATAAATAAGATAAACATATACCTGGGCATTTACAATAAATTGATCGGTCGAAAACGGCTTTGGGTGTGTTTCCCGCTGGTACAGCTAAATTAGCTAGTCCTTAAAACCTTGTGCTGATTGCTGCCTTTTAGTCTTTGACTTCCTCTTGACCTTAAACCTACAGACTGGAAACTTCAGTTTTACCTACCTACCCTTTTCCATATAATTCAAAAATACTGATAATAAATCGATTGCGCATCAAACAAAAGAGAGATGCTAAATATTTCCAATTGAACAGATTTTGATAACATGCAATTTGATAAATAGTATATTTCATTACGAATCTGTAAGTAAGGATTTTTCCGTGTGCGTGTGACAAATTCTGATGTGAAGCACAGCTGAATACGAGAAGCCATGCAAACACGGAAAAATCTATTTCTGGACGTGTAATGAACCATAGTTTTTTATTTTACTTCCCCGAAAACAACAACACAAAAAAGAGATATGATATATTTGAAACATTTTTATTTTCATAATAGTTATAGGCATCATAGAAAAGTGTAACTAGAGTTAGAATATGTTGAAAAAGGATTTACAAAAAAAGATTTTTAACATTTCATAAAATTGACAATATTAACAACCTAATAAAGACTTAAAATACAAAAATAAATAAAACTTTTTCTAAATAACGACGTGTACTCCGCAAGGTAATAGTCCTCTCAATCTGCATCCAGTTGGATATAGTTCCCACTTTTTATATAAATAGTATCTTGGATCAACCAGTTTTGCTTTAACCAAATCTTTTATTTTAGCTTAATATTTTAGTATTTGCTGGGCTGAGTGAAGATCTTTAGCCCGTATTTTCATCCAGTTTTCTATCGCTATTTATATTATATTAAACATATATACAAAAAATAAAATTAAGAAGAAACACAAAGAATCAATTTACAAAAGGAAAACAAAATAACAAAGAATAACACATACGTATTAGTTAATATTGAAGAACAAAAATATAAAATCACGAGAAGTTGATAAAAAGTACAGGCAGGAACATCATACAACTTGTTACAATTGCAGTTAAAGTACTTTTTTATTTGTTTTTGAATGTGCATACATTAACACTGTATTAGCTATATCAAGTGTTAGAGCAAGTTTTTGTATTGTATTTTCGCAATGAGAAGTGTTAAGTAATTTTTGTTATAATTCAGTTTTTCTTTGAATGGATTCTTCTATATAACCTTCTGCTACAGTGCCTTTTCATAATGAGTAAATAGCCACCGCTTTTTTCGTGCGTTGGCCCGAAAAAGGCTACTTTACTTTCTTGCTAACCGGGATAAAAATAGGATGTTTCAGAAAGTTATTATAAAAATATATTTTCATAGCTACAGTGTGTAATATACACCTGCAATTTAAATCAGTAGGTAAATAGCATTATTTTTTCTAGTTCTGTCAGGCACGTTTTAAGGAATTTTACTGTAAATCGAAAAACAATATGCAATATTCATGGGACGAATCCTTATTCAAAAACGTTTGGCACCTATCTCATTTTGTATTTTTTGGTCCCCATGCTATCGCGGGGATGTTTCTTTTAAATTTTATTCTTAATTTTATATTATAATATTTTTTCGACTATTGCAACTCACACTGTTAAGGTAACCCTTGTCAATTTATAAATAAGTAAACCTAAAACAAAATTAAAAA
Organism: Pissodes strobi; assembly: GCA_016904865.1. NCBI lineage: Eukaryota > Metazoa > Arthropoda > Insecta > Coleoptera > Curculionidae > Pissodes > Pissodes strobi. Next base: position 19,159 of record MU189816.1, on the reverse strand, counting down.
ATTACGTTGATCTCGCCACACACCAAGCGATTGTGTTTAAATGAAGCTGGGTATTCGCATTAATTCGTTTTTTATCGCCGCTCGTCGGGCTCTTGATTCTCTGAGAATTGAAGAATTAAGAAACAATGTTGAGGAATGATAAAAAGTTGTCCTTTGACTTTCCTCGTTTAGAAATAAATATACACTGGGTGGTGAAATTAAGTAATAATTGATTGTATTCGAGTTCTTTTGTAGTTACATATGCACAAATGCGCACAATAATTTATAATTTAGAATAAAGCAGCACAGATGTTAAAATGAAGAAATAAATAATATATTAAACCTTCACCTATTCTAAGATTGATTAACTTGTGTTTCTTACATCTATATCCAAAGAAGAGTGGAGGGGACAGGGAGGGGATTAGTTTGTTCATGGGCCCTCGATGCGAAATATGTACGAATTGATTAAGAAAAATACACAACTTAGGAGGCTCCTTTTCGATGCAATAATATTTTACGAATAATTTATTTACCAATGGAAATAATGTGCTGCGCTTTGACGTCGTGGTTTTTTTCTTCGACATTAAAAATAAATAAATGATTCAAGAGTGTCAATGGTCACGAGGTCACAATTGAGCCACATTTGCTCAGCCAGTTTCAGTGTCCTATTAATCAATTGGTTAGCAAACCAAAAATATATATTCTTGTCCATTCATGTTAGTGCGCAATGTGCAATTAGGAAGGAGTTTGTTTTGTTATTTGTTAGATTTTTGATAATTATTTTAAGTGTAAAAAAATTATTTTTATTTGTGTCTCAGAATGTTTATTGTTGTTTAGGCATTTTTAAGAATTTAAATGTATTTATTTTCAAATAAATATCGAACAATTGAAGATATAAATATTGTTAGATTTATACCTAAAAAAACCTGTAAGAAATTGGGCTGCCAAAAAATAATCTTGCTTTTTGCCTAAAATCACCAGACAGATAATTTATTTTCTAAAACACCCTAAGACTGAGCAATAACCTAACACTAACACTAATTTACCTAGACATATATTAAATATAATATATAAACTTCATGAAAAGGAAAATGAGGATTTGATTTCGATGTGGAGTGCTCAAAATTTTACCTAGTTTCTATATTCAATAATAACTATGTATTTTGAATGTACACTCCTGAACAAAAAGAAAAACCGGACAAACAAAATTTCGTTCATAGTCAATCTTAAAGAAGTTTTTAAGTTTTGCATTCATTTTGATAATTTTTTTCTCAAATTGTAGGCGCTTTTATGATGATTGGCTGATATTTAGTTTGCAAAAAGCTTTAATGGGTTTGGTGTTATACAGTGTATTAAGCTTATTAGATTTAAATCAAACAACATTGGTACTCTGTTGTCTAGTAACCTTACGATTACCTATAGTGTGTTATAATCTAAATTCTGTTCTAAAGTTGGAGGCGAAATTGATATCTAATATACAATATTATTCTCAGCAGATGGCGCTGGACGACAATTTGTTATCAAATTACAAATTAAGAGATAAAAATATTACAATCGGATAAAATACACTGATGTATGGACACCACTAGACTTCTCATCAGTCAGCACTTACTCAGGACTATACCAAATATCTTCTTCCAGCACCGTCTGAAAACCACCTACACTAGCTCAGCTCAAGTTGGTCCAATGTTTATCTTTCTCCACTAAACTAGTTCCAAATGGTGTTCGAGGATATGAAAATAAATCACGATAGGTTAAAGTCAAAGTTGAAGTTGGACGTCACCAAGTATAATTTTGTTGGCAAATTCTATCATTATTGTTACGAACACAGTTAAAAAAAAACTTGTAAATAAAAAGAAATGAAGTTCAAACTTCAGTATCGTATATGAAAATAATTACCTGTCGTATTCTACGTTACCTGCGCTCTGTTATCAGACAAGTTCTAGATTCTCTCATTCAAATAAAATAACATCAGGAATGAGGCTAATACTTTTATTTAAAAAAAGTAAGCTCCTCTAGCCTTCTAAAAAATTTCCCTATGACGAGAGAACCAGCTACCCCGTAGTGAAATTTCGTGTCACAGACTACTGATTAACTAAACACACCCTCGTGTCAAATTGACAGTCTAGATTGGAATTTTAAAATGTGTCATAAAAAAATTGTAATTTAGAACGTTAACCTCAACGTATCGCTCTGTTTGAACCCTGCAACCTAGACAGCGATCACTTTACTGGACGTCACACAAACTATTCTATGTTAATTCAACTCGGATAGAATAGTCTCTCCGTAAGCCCAAGTTGCAAGTTCCTAACAAAAGTCAAATCCTCAAAATTCTATGTTACGATTTTGATATTATCGCCAAACATGAAAAGAAAAATAGATAAATTTTTTAAAATGTTCTAGTGCATTTTATAACCAAGTATAAAATGCACTAGAAAATATTAAAAAATCTGGTACCCGAGAGAGACTAATGGAACTATGCTGGCGCTTAACTGGCGTAGCTACACTTCACAAAATGGTTTCTATCAAAACCCTAGTGTTTGAGATAATTATTCAAGCTGTTAAAAATACTAATTACGTTACATGAATTTTGATAATTATTAATGGTCTTTACAGTGATGCTAAAATTCTATCAGAAAGAATTTCCATATCATTTATCAGACTTCTAAAAACTGTCTCCGGACTTGTCACTGTCAAGCAACCAGCTAGAAAATGGTCCTTTATCTGACATCCGACATAATAATTTCAAAAAAAAAAAAAAACTAAGGAGTAGCCTAGTTTGTAAGGTCCCAAAAGGTTCTATACTACCCTATGGGAAATCCGAAACTAGAATCCTAAAACGGAAATTAATCCATCAAAACAACTTAATATGAAATATTAATATTAAACGAATGCCAGCTCCAGGAACTAATTTGAATTTTACATTCACAAACAACTTACCCATCTGGGGTTCATCAAAACCTTCTTGGATAGCCTTTAGAAAGTATGGGAAAATCGCCACTATGGCCGTAAGTAGAATTCAACACTTTATACTGTAACAACCTCCCTCGTCTCCCGAAAGTTTTAATCGGCTTACAACCTATTTTTAAACTTAAACTTTTTGGCCACTCAAGAAACAATTGACTACCTAAATCAACAGCAACCTATTCTCCTGTCTTTTCCATCCTTCTAGATTAATAAACACGTCAAAATTGTACGATTGCCATTAATCTAAATACCTTAAATGACAATTTACCTGCTGCTGTCATGAAACTAGTCAGGTTCGGCCTTATCGAGAAATAGTAGGGATGGTTATCCAAGCGATATACCTTCCTATAATGACTTCAATAAATAAAAAGAATTTCCACCCGTAACAATTATTCTTATGTTGTTTGCACTTTTTCTGTTTATCAAAAGCGTCAGTGTCATTTAGCATTTGAAGTGTTTTTTAAATATGCGTTAAAAGATGTTGCATGAGCTATTGCATTGAATGAGGGTGGTCGTGTATGTTATATTGCAAATATCTTGGGTAGAACCAGGAGCATATACGAGATGCGATCAGTCGGCTGCAGCTTTACTTGCAGCCCATCGTGGTCGATGATTAAATTTTGCCCGTAAACATAGAGACTGGAATAACGAAGATTGGTGATGCGTGTTATTCACAGACAAATCGCGATTTTTATTGTCGTTAACGGATAGACGCGAGCTGCTATGGAGAAGACCAGTTCGGCTGCACATCTTCAAGAACACCTTTTGGAGGCGGTATTATCATGGTGTGGTTTGGAATTTCATTACATGCTCATACAGACCTGGTTTTAATTAAAAATTATGTTAACCGCTGTATCATGCAATGTTTAGTGGCGCTACGCTTTATTGCTATCACTTCACCTCATGTGGTAAAAGTTGTCAATGATTATCTGATGGATGAAATGAACATTCAACGATTAGACTAGCCTCTACGTAGCCTTGATCTAAATTCGTTTGAGCATGTGTGGGGTATGTTAGGAACGGTAACTCGCAACAAACAATCAGAAACCATTCCATATCTTCCAATCGCTCTTCTTGAAGAGTGGGAAAACATTCCTTAAAGGGTTATGGCCAATTGTGTTCAATTCTTACCACGTCGTATGGCAGCAATTATTACAATACGAGGAAGCGATACACGATATTACCGTTGGTTTGTTTTAACTAAAACAGAGTTTTATCCACAATACCGAAACAGGATTTTTGCACTCGACGCGCGTTTCGCTAACCATGTTAGCATCATCAGGAGATGATTAAAACCAAACTTAAAATTTATCTAACTTTTTTTTATACTAACTGTTTGCTTAATCAAGCGGAACCAAAAAGAACTAATCCTGAAATCTCACTAATCACGCTCGATTAACCAATACAATGGACTATACGGAATAGGCCCTTTATCTCTATTTAAACTATTCTTACATTTAATAATTTCCATACTTTCATATGCGTCTAATAATCTTCTATCAATTATATTATGAATTAATTTAAAAATTTTAATTGTTATTCTATGATGGTTATTAAAAGCATGCTCGCAACACTTGATTTTTCTATTCTACCATACTTTAAATGAGCTATGTATTCTTTGAATCTCGTTGGTATAGATCTTCTAGCTTGCCCAACATATTTTTGGTTACAATCAATGCATCCAATTTCATAAATTCCACTTCTTTCCAGTATTTCAATTTTGTCCTTTGGACCACCTAATAATTTCCTAATGTTAAACTGAGAAATTATTAGGTGGTGTAAAGGACAAAATTGAAATACTGGAAAGAAGTGGAATTTATGAAATTGGATGCATGGATTGTAACAACAAATATATTGGGCAAACTAGAAGATCTATACAAACGAGATTCAAAGAACGCGTAGCTCATTTAAATTAAGGTAGAACAGAAAAATCAAGTGTTGCCGAGCAAGCTTTTGATAATAATCATGGAATAACAATTAAAACTTTAAAATTAAATCATAATATAACTGATCGGAGATTATTAGACGCATATGAAAGTATGGAAATTATTAAATGTAAGACTAGTTTAAATGGAGATATAGGGCCTATTCCGTATAGTCCATTCTATTGGTTGATCGAGCGTGACTAGTGAGATTCCAGGATTGGTTCTTTTTGGTTCCACTTGATTAAGCAAATAGTATAAAAGAGAGTTAGGTAAATTTTAAGATTAGTTTTAATCATCTCCTGATGATGCTAACATGGTTAGCGAAACGCGCGTCGAGTGCAAAAATTCTGTTTTGGTATTGTGGATAAGACTTTGGTTTGGTGTATTTTGCTGGTTCCAACCACTACATAGTGGTTTGTTTATTTATTTGTTATCTGTAATGTTCTTAGTTTTTGTTATTGTTGTAAATTGTATAGCTCCCTTTAAAAATGTATATATGTTTCCATTAAAAATAGAGATATTGATATCAATAAAAAAAAGAGATGCCAAGAAATGACGAGGCCATGCCATATATAGCCCCATCATTTTGGCGGCGTTAGATTCTTTCACAGAGTGTTTTGATACCACACTGTAACACGAAATTTATTACAGCTTTCTGCAAAATCAATATCAGATAATAACCATGATAAAAGAGATCTACAAGTTGAGAACAAAGTATCAAAATTCATAGATTGACTTTGAACAAAATTTTGTATGTCCGGTTTTTTTTTGTTCCAGGAGTGTATTTAGCCCTGCAAGTTAGTTGCATAAACTGGTTTCTTTATACATGTCTGTTAATGTATAATATTTAGTGAATATTGAATTTAGAAAAACTAAATTTAGTAATTAGAAAAGTTTAAATTTGTTAAGAAATTTAGCAACGACAGTCTACATATATATCGAAGAACGCTGCACCGTCACCGGTTGTTTAAGGGTTGATATTTTTCCTTGGGATTTTAAACAAGTTTCGAAAATTAAGTAAATCAGCCAGTATTTATAGTTTTAATTCAATTTAAAAATAATATACATCAAAAAATCAAAAACGGCATTTGAGGATCGCATTTTTGAGTTCCGAAACATAATATAGTTTTTTTTTTAATCGAAGGCGATATAGGTATATTATATATTTGTTTTTATAGAACCTGAGATTTACAACCAGAATGGTTTATAATATTTCTTTTTCTAAGACTAAAAAATATTGAACAGATTTTGCAAATCGCCTATTGCTAGCCATTAGAATGGGCCTATTTAGTGGGCTATAAAGTCGACTGATTTAATATCACTTGATTAAAAACCATATTATTTGTAAACGAAAATATGATAATATTAATATTTTGGAAACGCCGCCGTAGAGAAGATATTAACCAAATAGATGGCAGAACCATATTAAAAACTATTTATGTCGTTCAGAAACGGAGTTATTGCTTACTTTTTTACTTACATTTAAGTCCTTACGACTCCATTATTTGTCACTCTAGGAAAATGTTATCTTCTTTTTAAGTCTTTTTAAAAAATATATAACAGGGTCCTCTGTTTAAAAATAGTACGTAAAGTTAACCTAAAGGTTTTTTCCGCATGAGCTACATACAATATTTTTTCTACTACCGTGCGTAAAATACTCACTTTACGCACTCTCGAAGATTTCTAAAATATAAATTTTTATGTGTTGCGTAAAATAGTACTTTACGCACTAGTGCGTAAAGTAATTCTGACGTATTTTTTGACATTTAGTGCAATTTAATTTTTTTTTTCATATCTCTCGGCACTAGTAGAAAAAATTTTGAATGCTAGTCATGTGTAAAGTACCCTTTTTTTATTCATGGGATTATTCCCATTCATAAAAAAGGGTCACTTTACACACTTGTTGCATAAACAACTATTTTATCAGAATTATTAAAATATCTTATAAATTGAATTTATAGAACTAATTTATGCACTAATATATAAAGTAAAAAATTCCATTGGTTTGCTAATTTAAACGGTTTTTCATCTCTAATAATAATTCAGTTACCAATGGTTGCAATGTTATTTGGCAATTTTAAAATTTCAAATGTTTAATTTCATTAAAATCTGAAACCTTAAAAAGCCGAGGCATTTATTTTCTCTAGTAAAGTAATCTGAGTTTAATAAGAACGTTAAATTAATAAAAAAATTTACGCTTTAATTTTTTTAAATACTTATGACTGAATGCGGCCAAACACACTATATAAAAACATTTATTTTATTGTTGGTGACAATAAAATAAGATATCATAGTAAGTTTGGAAATAGGCGGATGCCATATTGTCCATTTGGTTTAGTTGGATACAAAATTATGTAAACTAAGATTCGTTTCAAAATTATATAAGTAGGTACCTATTTGATAACATAACTTAATATTTTGTAAACTGTTTCCAATGCTTGTATAAAATGTATAATATGTACAAAAAGCATAACAAGTAGGGATACCTATGTGTCTAAATTGAGTATATTTAATTGATATAGATATTTCAAGTGTAACATATTTCTTTTGATGTAATCTAGCTGGATCATGTAAATTCGTGTAAATAACATACCATATATTGTTATTATAACTTATAGAGATTTTTATCATTTGCCTGTGACTTAGAAATATAGTAATTAAGACTTTGTAAAACCAGTTGTAAATTAATAGCAAACATATTCGGTAAAACATGTTTAGGAAATGTTGGTTGAACTACAATATTCTGTTTTATAGATGTCTTTTAATGTAATGTCTGCATTTTTTGTCTTTTAAAATCGTATAAGAAAGTATTTATTAAAAGTGATGTCATAATGTAATATTTGTATTTTATTTAATTCAACTGAGTTTTCAATTTAGTTGTTGTATCATTATGGCTGACGTGATTTGATGATGGGGTTTGATGGCAATCCGACAAAGAGATTTGCATGCAATTGTGGTCGAAATTTTCCTGAATTTGCAGTTGAACTGCAAAAAAACCTTTAGTCGGCACATATCAAAGATATCTAGGACATAGGCGTTACAGTTTTGTTTTACTTTTTAATATATTACTTTTCTTAAAAAATATACAGTTCCAAGGAAACGTGGGTTTTTAACAAAATTAGGTTTATCAACTGTCTGGAAAACAAATCATAAGAAAATATACCCACTATTTTTGTCAGCATATACAGCGTACAGACAAGTTATTGGTATCCTAAGAAATTTTATAAACTATATTATTTTTCATACCATATAGGATGTTAAAATTGATATACGGATCTGCCGAGCTGTCGATACTCCTTTATTTTATGTAAATATTCTTGCCTAAATGCAACTATTCGCTGCGACTCCATTATGACTATTCTGTTATATTCTTTTTTGCCACAGTCTAATAATACACCTCGCCATGTTGTTAAACATTTGTACTTATAATCAGGATAGTCTTTCAATTTTTCTTGTATTACTTCTAGTGTAGGTACTTTATTTTCTTTGTACAAATGATACACACTCCTATGAATAACAACGAACAATAACAGTTCCTTGCTTAATAAGAAGATAATTTGTTGACACTGATAATTTGGTAAGTTCATTAATTGGTACAATAATATGTTTGTCCAAACCTTTTCCATTTTCTTACTTGAGGCACTCATATATATTTAGTATTAAGCATTGGCCCTGCACATGAAAATCATTGCTTTTAAATTCTGGACTACACTTCGAAGAACTAGATACTTAAGATACAGGAATAAATTCTCTTTATCTTCGATAAGATTTTGAAATGGTCTCCAAAAAGCCATACTGCTCTAAAGATTAATATTGAATTAATAATATTGTTTTTTACTGTTACATACTATTATTCTTGTAATCTCTTAATTACTATTTCTTAACAACATCAGATTATATACTATACTAAACTCGCGGGGTCCTCGCTTATATATTCAAATATTCGTAGCCTAGAATTTTCTACAATAATTCAAAATATTTCTTGAATGTTTAGAATTAAATAAGACGCAAGTTATACCCAGACAGAATTCTAGAAACGAAACGAGGTCATAGAAAGACAGGCGGAACCAGATGCATTTCGTGACTATAACGCTATTATTGTTAGAGCCATTCAGTATTTTCTTAAATAATATAATATAATCCTTTCACCTCGGTCGCAACACCCTCAACAAAGCGGCAGTCGGGCGACCTTGCCGATTTCTTTTCTTCTTCTTTCTAAAATTAGAACAAGGGCCAAGAGCGCTTTAAGAAAAACCGATATTTTTTTCTTAAAAGTGTAATTATTGCTAGCTCTAATTTTGTAAATGCTAGGAGTTTTCTCAATCATTATATTTGTAAATGGCCCTGAACTCTTGGTTTTTCTGCTCTACATATTATTATTTCTATCTTGGCTTTAAATATGTAATATAACATTTTTTTAAATTTGATCCAGTTTTGTAAGTCTATGCCCCAACCTTTCCTTGGTATAGCTATAGTTTTGTATGCCTTTTGTTTTGCAATATCTTTAAGTTTCGTTAGGCATTCGAATATTGTCTGGAACTCTGGCTTATCTTTCCTGTTTTTTCTGATATGTAAATAATAAGCGATTTTATGTTTGTTTTTTACGTATGATACTGTCGTTTTTGTTTTCTTGTCCACCTTGTGTTTGGGAATTCTTGATTTAGAAATGTCCTATAATTGTATCTTGTATTATATTTTTCTGTTACTCCCCAAGCTGTTGGAGTGTCATTATCAAGGCCTCGTATATCGTGTCCTTTTTCTATTATGCGTTTCTTTAGCTTATCAAGTTTTTGTATGTGTTTTGTAATACTAATTCCTTATTTTGGATGGCTCTATTTTGCTCTAAGAATTCCATGCCCAGGATTATAGGATAGGGGGCATTTTTAATGACTTGCTTCTTATGTGTAGATTTAATTTGGTTTTCATTTGTAAAGAGGCTTTTACTTCGCTAAGTATTGGTATATGCGGTGTCCCCCTGCTCCAATTAACACCGTGTTACTATGTTTATGAATGAGCCCTGTAGTCCAATCTTTTTGGATGACGTTGTTCTGCAACCCTGTGTATTTGCTTATTATTTAGTATACATGTGATGCATAGTATGCCCTTTTATCTTTGCACCCTTCTACTAGGATGACCCCAGCCTAATTCTGCCATTTGGGTATCTCATTTGACAGGACGCTGCAAAGTGTCCCAATTTACCGCAAACGTAGCATGTTTGAGGGTTGGGCCTATTTCTGTATTGTGGCTGATCTTTATTATTTCCCCTATAGTGGTTTTGGTTTGAGTTATAAGGTTTGTATCTCTGGCGGCTTTTGGACCATTAGGCTGGTTGTGTGGTCTTTCTTGCTGAAATCTCGCTTGTTGCTGGGGCTGTCTGTAGGTGTCGCGTTGGTTATTGGTTTGCCTGTTTACGTGGAAGCTGTTCTGGGGGCGATATTGTATATTTGTTGCGGCGTTCCTCTTTGCTCTTTTAGGCGGCGAAACTCAGAAGGAATAATGACTTATTTAGTTCTAAACAAACTGCACGTATATTGGTTCTCAGGTTTGGTATACAGGAAGGTATGCACTTAGAATGATAACTATGTTTGAATATAATTTACCAGAATAGCGTAAAACGCATGACCATTCGTTGAGGACTGACCGGACTCGACCTATTTGGTTCCCTTGAAACAATTCGAAGTTCCCTTGAAAGTACTTTTGGTTTACGTTAGATTTTAAGAGAGTTAATTCGTTTAATTTATATTCGTATGCTTTATTTAGCTTCACTTTGATTTAGGTTCATTTTACTTTTCACTGACGTAACTTTAGGGAGGTTTGAACTTGTTTGAACTTGTTACCAGAAAGCGTTTGCCCTAAAGGTACTACTAACCAGATGACCAAGTTGCCGTTTACTCGATTTGCACGTTCTTTTATACTAAAATTTGTTGAAAGTTTACTGATTGTTAATAACACATGTTTAGATAATAATTTTAATATTTTATATTTCAAGACCAAGTTGTTCAAAAACCATTTTTGAACACGTCTTCAAATCTAACGATTTAATTTTTGTACAATTTAATATTCCACGCCACTGTCCTCGCATTCCAAACGAATTAAAATCCATGCGATATTACTAGCACCATCTGTTGTAACCACGGTTACTCATCTGAAACTGGCCGCATATCCTACGCTATCTGACAAATCATAGCGCTTCCCGCTATACCCCGGCGACCGAGTCGATCAATCACTGTCTCTTAACGGAGGTAATCAAGTTAGCTCCTAAATTCATGATCTTTAAGAATCGATTTTAATAAAAACTAGTTAACGTATTTCGACCGGATTTGTATTAAAATTCAAAATGTTAATTATGACAATCGCTGACGTAAAGGTTTACATAACTTCTCAGTATTTACATTATTCGCCCTTTCTATTTCCGGAGGATGTATAATATCCCGCCGGAGGGGGCGTTAACAACTTCTTCAAGTTGATCTAGTTCCCACGTTCTAGAATTCAGTACGAAGTAAAAAGTAGCATCTCGACTCTCGGCCATGTAAGTCGCAAAAGGCGCACCTCCGTCTCGAGCCGGCTGGCGCTAGCCGCCATGCCGGGAAGTTTTCACGTTTTAAGACCTCATAATCTCTCTAGTTCGTTACTTAAGTGACAGTGATATCCCAGCATAATCATCTTTATATCAAGCCTACAATAAGGTATTTATTGGCAAACTTAATTCCATTATTCTCACGCCGAGCAATGGCGTCCCAATTGGTCTCATCCATGGGAGTTGTACAATCGAGCCCTGTCTCAACCCACACTCAATCGAGCATAGTCTCGGAATCTCAAGTAAGTAAACGAACATGTTTACAATCACATTCTCACAAAGCCTACAAAAAGGTATTTTTCGGCATCTTGACTGCCATTATGGAGACCCACTGATCTCTAGTACTAAGCCTACAACAAGGTATTTCTCGGCATCTTTACTGCCATTATGGAGACCCACTGATCTCTAGTACTAATCCTACAAAAGGGTATTTCTCGGCATCTTTACTGCCATTATGGAGACCCACTGATCTCTAATTCTCAAAGGCTTTACCATGCGCAGTACATTCCCCAATGGCCTTGCCCATGGGACATTCTATATCACCAGTATACCCTGGGTTGCTATAGTCATGCCTTATTCTCATATAAGGATTAAACGGCACTAGTCTGCCAATTTACTCAAGTATCCCCTACGCGGATCTCGGCTTACTTATGCTGCCAGTATAGCATATTTTACTAATCATTTATGCGTGTACCAATAAACCGTATTCACAAGGCATTCATGTCATGCCATATGCACTAACTGCATACCAGAGTCAAACCACTACATTCCAGTAATTCTTGACTACAAGAAATTGAACTACATTGTAAATAGAAGCTAGCCATAGATCTAGCAAGTGTTTTTCAATGTGACTTTCCCCCAGTGTTGGAAGATAACCTCCTGAACATTGAACGTTTCTCGTCAATGGTGTTCATAGTGTACATATTAGCTTTTAGGTGGACTTTAAGGTAATATTAATCCTGTTATTATTGCTTGTATATTGTTGTATTTTATATCAAAGCTAAATCAGCTAACATAGTTGATAAATAGCTGTTCCGCAGGAACTCTAACAGACATTTAACTGGTTATGTTTATAACCATATATTAGTATAGTATTAGAGCTGTTTATGCTTTGCTTTAGCTTTTAAGAGTATTAGTTATGTCATATTTTTCAAGGTCGAAATTTGCCTCGACTGATATTGTTCATATCGTAGCGCTGACTACGTACAATTATTCAGTGTTTATATTTTGTGTATTTATGAGCTTCTAGTTGCTTTCAAGTAAAGTAACTTATTAAAATATTCATATAATGCTAAAGCTTTTTGTTTTATTTACAAAATGACTTTAGAACTAGCTCTATGGTAAAATGTTAGTGCCTAAGAGCACATCTCTTTTTGTTCAGAAATTCGACCAAGATCGATTCTGAAACACAAGTATCAAGTTCAAACTTTAGACTGAGTATTTTTTTCTAGTGAATACGATTTCTAGTTTACAATATGTCCACGTATACTCTACAGCAAGTGCGAGCGACACGATTACACACAGTCGGACACGGCGAGACGGAGACGGAAACTATAACATTGTTTGAAATTTAGCAGTGACCAATCAAACGGGATATCCCGCCAAAAATATAACGTAGGTTTCTGTACTCAGCGCTATAGAGAAGGCTGTGAATATAATCAATTAAATATTTTTATTGAATCATAAAACATAACAATTTGAAGTATTCAAATTTCCTTTCGCTCATCAGGTATTTTTTCCAAAACGGTTAGATACATCGCAAAAATGCAAAATATCAAAGTGTCAGATTTTTGCATGCCTAACTAGATGGTGTTTATTTCCAAATTTTTTCTTTGCAAACATGAAATTTAGCCTCTGGCCTTGTAGACCACCCCCAAGAAAAAAATTAGGTTTATGACATTTTTGATGCAAAAAATGAATGGAAATTTTTAGGAGATTTTATGCATAACTGTAGTCACAGCTCAAAATAATACATTTTTTTTTTCCGGAGCTTACGTTGGCTATGGGTCGGAAATGATGCATTTTAGGGCGCCTGCTTATAGAAAAAGTCTTGTTTTGACCTTAAAATCTTAGTAGTGAATTTTCAAACACTATATAAAAAAGATAAAATTATTTATGGTAAATATAATATTAAAAATATATATTCTGACAAGATCTAATTTCCATCCGACCCTAATAGTCGACGTAAATTAGCAATAACAATGCCATCTAAGAGAAATAATTTATAAAGTTTTGAAAATTTCGGTACAGAGTCTTAATAGACATCCAATTATAGATCAAAAGAGTTCCCACCTCTCAGGAGGGTGCTTCATCCCCTTTTGCTTCAAAAACCACCCCCTAATGGTACTTCCTGCTAGTTTTTAAAATTTTTCTCGAAAACTGTTACCCTGACGAGAAAAAATAATAGAGCTTAAATAACTCTTTATAAAATTCTGCATCATGTATGTTCTATACTTTTTTTACCTACATAGACCCCTAATCTCAGAAATGATGTTTGAAGTTGGTTAATGCTAGAAAAGTGAAGACAAATTCCATAAAATTACATGGTTATCATTGGCTAAATAGGTACAAAATCTTAATCGCGTTGTTCGATTCTCTGCCATGGTGTTGTGTTTGCCGCCATGTGAAATAGGCCAACAGTTGTGTGTTTTCGTGGTTCGGGTATAAAGCTCATCAATAGTTGGTAGATAGAAAAAGCGGAAAATGGGAAGGAAGAACGTCTACGAATTGTTAAAGCTGCAGCGACCATAATTCGTGAAGATATTCGGAGCACCGCATATGATACAACTGAATATCCCGACTTAACAAACTTCACAGAAGGGGCAGATGAACTGGTTCCAGAAACACTAAGAACCCTTTTAAGCATAATTATTGTCAAAAATAAGAAAACCAAAAGTGAAGGTATTTATAGAAAATTTGCCGCAATTGCGCATTCAATTGTAATGGCAACAAGACCTCGCTCCTTTGTGTCTCCAATAATGCTTGATCTGGCATTGTACTTGTTTCGTAAAGTTGATTCCAGAAATATTGTTCATGCTGTGTCCAATTTGGGTTTCTTTTCTAGTCATAGTGACGTGTCACAGTTTGAAAATTCTGCTGTAATCTCCGGGAACCCCGATATTGACAAACATTCCTTTTCACAATTTATATTTGATAATGCTGATGTAAACATCAACACTATGACTGGGAAGGGAATGTTCCATGCGATGGGTGGAATACAATGTATTACACCACATATTGCGGTAAGTACAAAATCCAACATTTTGAGCGACAGAGGATGGGGATTCAAGACATTCCCCTACAGAAGGTGTACTTTGATGATATATTTAAACCAGTTTCGGGACCTTCAAGTCATGATTAGGCTTGTATATTTGTTAAATTCTTGCAGGTACCTTCTTTTCCGTCGTGGCAAGGCTTCATGGATGCTGTGACACACAGTTTACCTTATACTAAATCTAAATCATTGCATTGTCCCTTCTTAATGAAACACCTTCAAATTATAACACAATATTCAATGTTTTAAAATATGCCGCAGAGGAGACCAAAAAGTTGGATCAAACTTCTTGTGTTGTGACGTTCGATCAGCCACTTTATATTAAAGCAAACGTTATTGTTAGATTGGGCTGTTTTCATTTATTAATGTCATATTTAAGCACCATCGGTTATGTTACGAACAACAGCGGACTGTCCGATTTGTGGTCTAGTTTACGGAGCAGCTTCAGTACCTCACATGGTTTCTGGACATGCATATGCTCGAGCTATAAAAGCACATTTGCTGACATAATGATGCAGGTACTCTAATTATCCAAACTGCTATTAAGGAAGCTTATAATAGTCCCACAGTAGTCGTCGTGGGACAGGATGTTGACCTTCTCATATTCATAATTGCTCTTTGTCCTTTTGATAAAGATATTCGATATCTAAGAGATGTTCAAGGAAGCATCAAGGAAAGGGCATATAGTTCACTCGATATTCAGAACTCGGAAGTCCTTCATAACTGTAAAAATAATATATTATTTGCTCGCGCATTCAGTGGATGTGATACGACGTCGACATTTTTTGGCAAAGGAAAAGTACAAACTGTAAACTTGATAAATACTAGAAGGGACTTGGACGATGCTTTGAATATATGTAGTAATCCATCATCGATGAAGCCTGACATTGTACGAGCTGTAGAAAAAATCACAATAGGTTTATACAAGGCACCTCGTACTGGTACATCGTTAAACCAATTTAGATTCATTTCATTTAATAAATTTGTTGGTCAATCTAATCATGCAGTGCTATTATTTAAATTACCATCTACATCTGCTGCTTTAGAACAACATTCGTATTCCGTTTTCCTACAAATTCATTCCTGGCGTGGAGAAATTTTGAAGCCTAATGAATGGGGTTGGAAAACAATCAGGCAAATTTTGGTGCCAATTCCTACAACTGAGATACCAGCTCCTGCTTCCATTCTTAACTTAATATATTATTGAAGTTGTAAAAAGGGTTGCGGAAAACGATGCGGTTGTGCTAAGGGTGGATTGAAGTGTTCCACGATGTGCTCCAATTGTCATGGACAAGGATGTCTTAATTCAGTGGTAGAGGAAGAATTACCTGAAGATATTCCAATCATGGAATAAACAGCGGTTCGTTTTTGATGGATTAGGCCTTATGGGGAAACCACTTAAAAAAAAAACGTGCCGGGGGCTCTACCTCAGCGGTGGTGTGGAAGCGGGCTAGAATATAAAATATCATTTTATCTGTTTTTGGGCGACTTCAATATTCAACCCATATTTGTGAAATTACGGCTCGACATAGGGATACATTGTATAGGACATAAACGATGTACAATTTTATAGCGAATAATTTAAGTTCTATCCATCTTTATCGTCAGGGTAACAGTTTTCGAGATAAATTAAAAAAACTAACAGGAGGTAACATTAGAGGGTGGTTTCTTAAGCTAAAGGGGATGAAGCACCCTCCTGCGAGGTGGGAACTCTTTTGATCTATATTCACTTGTCTCTAAGGAGTTCGTACCCAAATTTTTAAGTTTTTATACATTATTTCTCTTGAAAAATCTAATTTACGTCGACTATAATATATTTTAATATATTTGAGGTATCAGACCTTTCTGTAAGCAGGAGGACATGACACTAGTCACTAGCTATTGTCGAGATTCTTCGTATCTTCGTTTAAATCCAGATAGAGCTGTAGTTTTTTCATTTAAAATAAACTAAAATAAAAACGACAAAATATCAACTTTGAGGTTGTTTTACTTGAATAAGGTAACTATTACCAATATATCGTATTAAAATAGGTATTTGCTTTTCCCAGATAGATACCTAAAAGGCTATCTATCTAATATGCCATATTACAGCATAGAACAACAAAAATGCCGATAAAAACTGGTATTTTAAATAAATTACTGTAATGTTACCATTCCAAGATTAATTACGCGCATTCATGATTGATGAAGCATAGAGATATTACTATCAACATTGTATCAATCATTGACTTACAAATGGGAGTATACAGGAAAGTATTAAGGCTTGGAAGACCCTAAGTGGGATACTGGATTTTCAGCTAGAATATAGTATTTTTAAATAAATTTTGGCATGAACATTGTGAAGCACATATACCCAGTGCCATGCACGGAAAATTTTCTAATAATGAAATTTCTTAGTCAAAATTCTAGCTTGTATATTGTCTGTAATAACGTAACCAAACGACATGAGGGTTCTCGTGGTGTAAAGCATGAATTTGTTTTGAATAACTTGCCTGGAATACGATAATGAAAAATTTTGCATGTTAATTAAGGCATAACTCTTGGAAAAATTAAAAAATTCCGTGTCATCAAAATTTTGGAAACTTTTTTTTCAATTCTTTTATAATACATTTTCATTTATTGACCTTGACAAGTAGAAATAAATGTTTGCCAAGACTAACACACGTTTAATTTTATCGGAAGTCCAATAAAAGCTGCTTGAAAAAATATTCTAGAAAACAAAATCTCTACAAACTTACATTTTCTACAGCCGCGCGCAAAATAACTAATTACTAAATTCAAATGAAATCGCAAAATCGACGATTGCCGTGGATCCTTATTTTGCGCTCTAGCACGAACATGGAAAAGAAAATTCTCACTTTTTCCGTCGGGTGTGCTATGAATGGTCATGGAGACCGAAGGAAAATAAATGACAGTCGTCCGTTTATTACAGTTTATTGCTGGTACTCCTGTTCTAAATATGCCCGAAGCCCGAATATAATCTGTCAAAACTGACAGTCATTTGCAAAATTCAGAATAAGTATAGAGAAAATGTGCATTTAATTTTAAAAAATGCGGCTGTAGAAAAAGTTCTGTGTGTTTTTCGAGCGCAAAGTAAGATTGCCGTTTTCAAAAGATTACTGTAACATTCTTTCTCAAGCGGCAATCCGATAGTTTGCGCTCTAAATACACAAATAACTATTGTATCTACGGAAATGTCCAAATAAAAGCAATGTGGCCTCATAACTGTTTAATTTTTAAATATGAAATATTCATAGTATCTTATCAGCAAAACAATTCAACATTAAATAAAGAAAAAATAGTATAAAACATCGATTATTATTTCCCTTATTTAAAATTGGCATGATATTTATCGCATTTTGGGATCCTAGAAGTTCTAGATATATTTTGTATAACATAACCTAGGCGATTTTTCAGTTGTTTTTAAAATATTTGGAATTAAAAATTATTTGGCATAACCATATTTTAAAGGTAACTATCCAGGTTGGAAACGAAGTAATTGCTAGGCCACCGTGAATTCATAATTAATTTAATTTGAATTCAAAATTAAACAATAAATGTTTGATTTTATTATAAATATTTGGAAGCAATAACAGGTGATCATAAACAATAATAAATAACATAAACAGATGAATGTTAACATTTCAAAATAAAAGAAAAATTATGGCGGATTTTTCTATTTTATCAATATTTTTATTTAAAAATTTTAAAAAATTTGTGTAGGTCACCGGCAAATTCAGTCATTGTATAGCAATGTAATAATGTATAGAATACCTGGGTTCTTTAGGCAATGTTTGAAACTTAATTTCTATTTTACACTTTACCTATGAATTTCATAGAATACCTAAGACTTTTATACAATGCCGACCTGTACGATATAAGCCGTCCAAAGCAGCCTCAATATTAATATCTTAAGTAGATCTATAGAAACTAATAGTATACAATAATGTGCTACAGATTTTAAAATAACGTCAAATGAGCTAGTCCTTTAAATTCATACCGATATATAAATATAAAGTAAAGCTCAACGTCCAACGAAATATTATACACAAAATTTAAATTAAAAAGGTAGCTTTTAAATAAACTATTAAGCGAACATTTTATTTTTATTTTTGAAAAGTAAACCATTTTTGGATTATTGGAAATGCAACCTCCCTTATTTAATGGTCATTTGATTACAGTTAAGAACACTCTGTAAAATATTCAATACTCCAAACTAATTTCCAATTCGCCTATTGTTGTTTTCTTGAACAGTTTTTAATGAGTTGATCATTACCTAAGTTGATATATCTTTCGTCTGGTAAATTAGAAAAGGCTTTTTCGGAAGACCATAAACTTAATATGAAAGCTTGAATTTTAATTAGGTCCGGGAAGGTACCACCTATGATCGGTTTCGACTTTTGAAGTCTCGTCACATCAGGGCCGGTTTTACCACTT
>JAEQML010050263.1:0-48598 GCA_016904865.1 Pissodes strobi | reverse complement strand
GTGCGCGAAAATAAGATAGAGAGAGTGCCGTTGAATTTGTCAATGATGAATATTAATAATAAGGCTTTGCCATCATTGTTCTCCTGTGGAGAAAGAATGTCTGAATTTGATTCGCTATATCTTGGATATATATTCTTAAAAGACTAATTTGTATATTTTTAATGCATTTAGTAATAAAAGGGACAGGGCTTAAGGTTTTTTTTGTATTAACTGCCAATACATGCAGACCTTTTGTTTTAGGCATGTACCAAAAGCCAAAGCAACTACAATGGCGGAAACTCCTGAACTGAAGCGAATAGCAGAGAATACCAAAATACAATCAAACATTAAATATCATGCAGACTTTGAAAAAGCTAAAGGAAAATTTACACAAGTTGCTGATGACCCAGAAACATTAAGAATTAAACAAAATACTAAAATTTTTAGGTATGTTTAGCGATATCACCAATCTTTTCTGCATGTATGTTTTACATCTTTATAGATCAGTATGCCCAAATTTGTCATATAGGTATCGACTTTTATAAAATTTGTGTTATGTCATGTATTCGTTTTGATAGAAATGAACTTAATGAAATCGTGATCTGCTAATTCGGTTAAATCCTGTACTGTTGTAAAGAAAAAACAAATTTTAATAGTTAAAGTATATATTAATTTATTTTGTAAATAAAGTAAAATATATCAATTTGTAGTAACGTTACATATCATGGAGACCTTCAACGCAAAGCAGAGATGGAACAGCGTAGGCAGTTGAACGAAAATGGTAATGCTGAAAACGTTGTGAATACAAACGTAACTAAAACCGTTCCAAATCAGGTTCCCTTGAATATAGCTCCTCCTCCTCTTCAGCATCCAGCCGTCGGTAAAATTGCAGACTATGATCCTCAGGTATAGTTGTAATTTCTATTTACTACACTTTACAGATGCTTACTAGTAAATAATTCTATTAGAAAATACACTAATAACCATAATAATTAGCTAATTAAAAAGCACTTTTGATTTTTGATTCTATTATCATAATACATTTTACTTTTTTTATGCAATGGGGAACTAAAATGTCGATTAAATGCAAGTAGTAAGTTATATAGACCCTCGTGTTATAATATTTATAATTTGGATAGAAGTGTCATATACAAATGTTCAAGTGCAAGTAAAACATACAAAACTTGGGTGACCCTTTTTCAAGTAGGTCTAGGGCACACTTTTCGCGTAGGGCCGTAACCGACAATTCAGTGGATCATGAAAGTTAAGCTAATTGAATTTTTGGTTCAAACTAACACGGGTAATGACGCAAATGCACATTAAGGCGAAATAGAGGAATCTAGGGATACGTTTTCATTTGTTAGAACAATACCCAAATAAGAAATTGGCAACGCTAGATTCTGATGTGTTGTACTACCCAGGGTACAAATCTGTCATGATGGGTGGTAAGAGGCTATAAAAGTTCACTCTGTTGATATATATTTTTTTATTTATTACTTCCAACAATTGCATATCCAATAATCAAAACATTATTAACACTAGAAGATGGCCCAATACTAAAGTTACAACTAGAAAATCAATCTTTTCAACTTGTTTCTAAACACATTCATCCACGCATAAAGGTAATCCAAATTGGGCAAACCATTAACATTGCTAATAACTCTGTTAATGGGAATCTGACCGTACACTATACTACAACGCCCAGATTAGAGCAACGGTAACTCTTTAACGCATCTATGAGGAATGTAGAAATCCAAGCTTGCAAGGATACTGGGCGAAATAATGAATTGTTTATAACTTGATAAAAGAAAAAGAGCTCTGCGATCCTCTAGCCTGGCCAAACCATAACACGCCCTGACCTCGTCCTTATCCAGCTGCAGGCCTCCATCTGCCCTTCTGTAACGTAATTACTTAAAAAATTTCAGTTGTTCGGATTCTAATCGCTTTCTGTATATTTCAAAATGAGGACTAATATAGTTTGTATTCACAAAAGGTTGGAAGTTATTCTCTGCTTTAAATATAGACGTGACAAATGAGTGCTTCCACCTGTTGGGAACACACCACAGGAAAGAGACTTATTCAAAATATACAAGAGATTCTCACAAATAAACATCGCACACTCCCTCAGCATCCTGTTAGACAACATATCAGGACCAGCACCCTTTCTAATATCTAAGTGTGGCAATCCAGGAATACTCCGACCTCATCTTAATTAGACCTATACCCAAACTAAAATCACTTACTTACTTTTGTTCGCCATAAAAACGCTCGTTAAAGCTGTGATAAACAGGAAAATTAGACTTTCACGATGCATTTTAGCACAAACAGGTCTACCGCCTGATACACAATTCCATATATCACCTAAAGACCTAAACCATATATATCAATCCAATTAACCTGCAATATATAATTAATCAAAGCCTCATCGTTAGCCTTATTGAAATTCAAACGATATTCATTTTTGTTCTCAACAGACTGACAATCAGTGGACATAACAGTGTGTAAGCGAGGATGATAATCGTCGCATGGTAATAAAGCATTATCTGTGTGATGTGTAAAGAAGTTGTGCTTATTTATGGGTTACAAAGCCTTACAGCCATATAATTAAAGGCATTGATGGTGTTTGTTTATGTTTTGCTCCTGCACAATTTTGTATTTTTGGCTTGTTATTGTGAGATATAATAGTTGCGGTTTATTTTGGTGCAGTTTGTTACGTCTGTTGTGCGTATCACAGAATGAACTATGCTTTGCCATCGTCTTTAACTCGTTTCCCATCATTGATTTTTTTAATGATTCACCATTAGTTTATTTACTTAATGCACCTTGTGCTACTTTTGTATTGTACTTTTTGTAAATGGCTGGTCCGTAAATAAACATATATTTATTTACAGCTATTTAAAAATACGATATGTAAAAAATAATGAATGGAGTGCAATTGCGACAGTAATACTATTTTCTTGTATTTAGTCATCTAATCACCAGTTCCAAAGTCCTTATTCATCAAGGACATCGCAGACATTGATATACAATTCAGAGGTTGGTGGAAGCGTCATGGAACCAGCACCGAACAGACAAATTGGGTCAGTCCATGATATGGATCCAGTCAATCACAATTATGGATCACTTGGAATGGGACGAGTATACAGGTAATAAATGTCGAGTTCAAGTTGTAATATAATGACTGGGTTGCAGACAACTCACTTATGAGCAGTTCTTGTCTAGGGCCTTCGAGAGAGGGGTGTGTTTCGATAGTACTTACACCGACTTCTCGAAGGTTTTTTACGTAAATCATGAACTATTACTACATAAGTTGAGTGTTTTTGGCATGTTACGATTCGGTGGTGGTCACCTCACGCAGCTTTTTTTTTTATCTGGACGAGGCTAATGCATGCTCATAAATAACTTTATTTCGAGTAAGGTATCTGTTCTTTTGGGAGTCCCACATGGCTCCCATATTGGTTTTTCTTTTTTAATTTGTGTATAAACGATATCGGTAATTCTATTATTCATTTTAATTGTTTACTGTTTGCCGATGATCTGAAACTTCAGGTGCATTGGGTCTGAGTCTGATGCTCTTGACTTGCAGTGTGATGATTGTTTGTTTGGTCTCGGCATAATGGTATCGACCTTAATGTTAGAAAATGTTTTTCTTTCTCTTTTGGTCAGTTTGACAACATACCTAAAAATTAATGTTTATTGAATGGTGCTGTTATGAAGTATGTTAGAGTTCCGTGACTTGGGAGTGTTCTCGACAGTCAGTTAACTTTTAAATCGCATATTAATAAAATTATTCGGACCAAAATGCTTGCCAGTTATTACACTGTTAAGTTTTTTCGTGATTCACAAGTCGTTATAGTGATCGTCTAAAGCGTAAGGGAAGCAATAATAAGCTGAATGTAATGAGCCTTTATAAAATGAGGGCTCGTTACTCTTAGTCGTCATTTATATTTATATATGAGATTACTTATATCAAAATAATAAGACACAGTAAAATACTCAGACTATGTAGATTCTTCTTTATATTTATCTAACAGTCCTGTGAAAAGTTGTAATAACTTGTCAGTCCATGCACAACAAAATATGAATTCAAGCGTTGCTCTTTTACCAGTTTATACTACGAACAATGTAAATACTAATTTAGAATCTACAGATAACTCTTTTTTAGGTGAGAGTCAAGTACCTTCAGTACTTTACTGTTGAATATACAGTCAGTGAGAGCAAAAACTTCTGAATTATAGGACTATTCTTGGAGGGTTTGGGACTTCCAAAAAATTGTACTGCTAACTGAGCAGTGGCTCAGGTAGAATGAAATATTTTCCATCATAAATTATACTTCTATCTCTAAATTCTGTAGAACTAACTTTAACCATGGTGGAATAATGATCCTTATTAACAATAATGTTATCGACTTTTTTGGCTTTGTTGACGTTGATAAATACAAAAATTTATGCAGGGAAAAAGATTTTGAGTTTGCTTGGTGTTTTCTGAATGTTTGAATTTGTTTGTTGTTTACTTATGGTTCCCCTAGCATAAACTGTGATGTTTTTCTTTCAAAATTGGAAACTTTTATGTGAGTTGCCTCCGCACATCCTTATTTTTGACAGGCGACTTTAACATTAATTATCATTGTAAAGATACGCGGAGTGTTCAATTAATTGATTATTTATTAATAATTTGGTTTGGAAATGCATGTTAAATCTTATACACTTATAACTAAATGTTCGGCCTCTATATTGGATTATATATGTTCTAATGTTGTCACGAGGCTCGTTGAATGTTCTGTAGTAAATGCAGGTTTATCAGATCAGGCTGTTTTTTGTAAATTTTTGTTGATGACCACAAAACTGTAGCTGTTGAGCGACGTGGTAGATTGTTTACTAGGCAAAACTTTTTAAGATTATCACAAGTTTGTTCTGGGTTTGATTGAAGCACGATTTTGCTGAAGGCAGATGCTCTGCATTCATTTCATTGTAAAATTATTGAAATTTTTAACAATTCATTTCCGTTGGTGAAGCTAAAATCGAAAAATAAAAAGCCGTGGATCACAAAAGGTTTAAGAATTTCTTCAAGAAACTTTAGGTGTATCCAGTCCTTAAAAAAGTTTGCGCTTGATAATAAATTTTTGATCATCTATTTTAATAGATGCAGGAACATCTACAGAAGGACGATTAAACTAGCAAAGAAGAGTTATTATAATGAGAGGATAGCGTCCGCATGCAATAAACAGAAGGAGGTGTGGAGCATTGTTAACGATTTACGCGGAAAAAAATCAAGAAATATTATGTGTTTCCAATTTAAAGGCAGACACTATTAATTCTTAATACTTTACGATTGCTCAGAAACTCTCTGTTAACATTAAACAACAATATGCTGAATCCCTGTCTTTCTTAAGTCATATTTCGGTCCCTGAAACTTTTTACTGTAGATTCTGATGAACTTGAATCGACTTTTGTAGATATTAAAAATAAGAACTCTTCTGGATGGGATGATATCTCAGTTAAAATGTTTTTGAATCTTCCTGACTGCGGTTAGTGTGTTGGCTGACGCTGTCAATCATTCTTTTCTTAACGGAAGTTTTCCCTCATTTTTAAAGCAAGGTAGGGTAATACCATTGTATAAGGGGGGTGATGAAGGCTTACCATCAAATTACCGACCGATGTCCTTATTGCCTCCTTTAACTAAGATTGTAGAGAGACTAATAAAAAAAAGGATGGTGAGCTTTCTTGGAAAGCATAAATTGTTTTCTCTATCCCAGTTTGGTTTTCAGCAGTCAATAAACACTGATGATGCCATATTTCATGTCCTGGATGAGCTGTACCTGAAGTTAAATGACGGAGAAGGGGCCGCGGTCGTTTTTTGTGACTTGACAAAAGCTTTTGACTGTGTCTGTCATGAAATACTGCTGCGCAAACTCGAAGTCTACGGCTTTAGGGGAAACATCTTGAACTGGTTTAGGTCATATCTGGCTGGGCGGAGCCAGAGCGTCTGCTCTCAGGGTAACATTTCAGAGGGGTTAAATATCACTGCAGGAGTGCCCCAGGGATCTGTTTTTGGGCCTTTGTTGTTTTTATTGTATGTGAACGTTCTTCCACTTAGTATTAGAAGCAGTAGATGTTTATCTTTTGCTGATGACACCACAATTGTTTAGCACCATAAGAATCCGACGATACTTGAAACTATTATGAGCAATGACCTAATTAGAATTAAGAAATGGTGTGAGTGTAATCAATTGTCATTTAATGTATCAAAGACTAGTGTTCTAAGCTTTAAGTGTGATTTAAATGATGTTTTTTTGGATAATGATAAGATTACTAACTTATGTAACAATAGGTTTTTGAGTTTGGTTATTGATAATATACTTAAATTTGACATACATGTGGAGAATCTTTGTAGCAAATTATCATCCGGGTGCTATGCCATAAGGGTTATTAAGCACGAATTAGATATGTCAGTAGCTAGAAATGCATATTTTGCCCTAGTTGAGTCCCACTTAAGGTACGGGATTTGTTTCTGGGGAAGTTGTTCTGACACATTATTCAACTCTGTGTTTGTACTTCACAAACGTGCAATTAGATATCTCTGTGGTGCCAAGACTCATGCAGGACCTTTTTTACCTTGAACAGAAAATCATGACTC
The DNA here is from genome assembly GCA_016904865.1 of Pissodes strobi. Taxonomy (NCBI): domain Eukaryota; kingdom Metazoa; phylum Arthropoda; class Insecta; order Coleoptera; family Curculionidae; genus Pissodes; species Pissodes strobi. The sequence continues at coordinate 41,983 of JAEQML010050263.1, read as the reverse complement.
TTCTTTCTATCTTTGTGTTAGAGTCTGTATGCCTGATGCACAGGAAATACTCTTCGAACATTCACACCTCTTCATTGGTCAATACCAGAAATTCTTTTACCATTAATCTCCCGATCCCAACGTCTGCACTAACTAAAAGTTCTCTTATTTACAACAGTAAGAAACTATTTAATCATCTTCCTCTTGCAATAAGAAAAATAAAAGAATATAGGGTTTTTAAGCGCAAGGTGAAGAGCTTGCTGGTTGCAAGGGTTTTTTACAGTTTGGATGAGTATTTCCTAGCCACTTTGTCTTAGTTTGTTTCTTGTATTGATGTCTGATGCTTATATACAATTACTGATTTTATTTTTTGTGATTTTTAAATTAATTTATTTTGACGGCATATGTGTATAAATTAGTAGGTATATATAGTATAACCTCTCCTAGTTTTGTCTATTGAGTGATATGTTTTGCTTTTTTTACATTTATTAGGTTTTTATTACAGCTTTGTCAATGAGACTTTTATATACTTCTGACAATAAAGCATATTTGAGTTTGAGTTTAAACATATATCCACTTGTGATAAGTGTTTTCGTAATTCCCGAATCTGAAGCCTATTGCAATCTAATCTTAATCTAATGGCATGCTGTTAAAGCGTTGCGTTACCAGTACCCTGTAAAATGTATAAAATAATGCATTTATGTAGAATTTTTAACAATCTAGTTGACTCCAAACTAATTAAACGGAATGTTCACCTATAAATTATAATATTGAATGAATATAAGTATGTGTATTGAAGTAAATTTTAAATTTGTAGAGCTATGTATGATTATGAGGCCCAAGACGAAGACGAGGTTAGTTTCCAAGATGGAGATCTAATTATCAACGTAAGCAGTATTGACAGGGGCTGGATGACCGGTGAGGTGCAGAGGACTGGTCAAGTTGGTATGCTGCCTGCTAATTACGTTCAGTCAGCCAATAATATTTAAAGAGTATGTAGGTAATATTTTATGAATCTTAACATTGATATCTAAATATAAATATTGTTATTAAAGCCCACTAGACACATCACTTTCTGAATGGGATTCAAACGACTATGCTACGTTTTTATAGATATCAACCGTTAGAATATCAGCTCTAAAAGTCGGGGTGTGTCTAGTCAGCTTAACAGAAGCAGGGCCGGATTTATTTCTTGAGGGCCCATGGCCAAAGGTGCTGTTGAGGTCCTAGTTGTAATAATAAATAAGATTTTTTTTCTTTAACCATTAATCATGTAAATAGATAATATTTTATTAATAAAAACATGCTTTAACGCCTGGCTCTTCTAGACTCTTGTAGTCATTAATAATGTATTTATTCAACCTATGTTTAATATTTACGATTTTTAAAACGATCTGAAATTAAAATAGAGATGGTAGTCTTCGCGGTCGCGTGACGCTGTTGCCAAGTGTGTGTGATTAAACAAGATTGCTTTGTTCGTTTTCCTTCGCGCTTTTGTCCAATTCTTTACTTTAGTTGGTTAAGTTTGAGTTAGATTTAATTCGTTCTGGTTCTCTTTTACGTTTTTTTGGGACAATGTAAGGCGAATTGTTGAAACACCTTAATAATGAATAAAATTATTCAGGTATATTTTAATTGGGTTTGGTTAATTTAGATTGCTAAATTGTAACTAGTAGCGCTCTTTAACTCTAACCCAAACAACCCGGTCACAAAATTTATGTTAAACGACACTTTAACGGACATCTTGAAAATATTTTTATATATAAAGGTGGATATAATCTATAACAATTCATTAATACAATTTAACTTACCTCCTCTATTTACAGCTCTAAAAATACACAACACTTTTACGCTATTTCCGGGAAACTTACCATTATAATTAACTAACTAAGCTGCAGACATAAGGATGCTCGGCTAATTTCGCAATATCGATGGTTTGAATTTGAAGTTTTCGTTGCCTAACCCAACAATGCGCAGCACCTGGCAACGGCGATAGGGGCTGTAAAATGACTTTTTTCCAATACTATAAAAGTTTCACTTTATTCAGCACATTTACATAATTGTAGATTTCGATATTACAAAATTATGTGAGGCCGCTGGGCCCTCTGTTCACCGTTAAATCCGGCTCTGAAGAAAAGTATATGGTTTTTGCAAATTATTATTTTTACATGGTTTGACTGAATGTATTGTAAGTTCTTTACTATGGTGAATTGTGTACATTTTTTGTGTTGACTATTTCCTTGACCATTCTTTTTTTTACCAAATCAGATATAGTAATATTGCAAATATGGGGTGATCAAACGTTTTTTACATATAGTAAGATTGTTTGATACCGCAGTACGATAATTGTACCTTTATATAATTATATTTGCGAAAACCATTTTTGATTTATAACTTACCAAAATGGGACCAAATCTTTTGTCCAACTACGATAATGCTTCCTGCTTCATTCTGTAAAGATAATATTTATTTGAATCGCGCAAATGGTATTTATATCATTGGTGCGTCTCCTCATACAGTATGCGTAATATTATAGACTGAGTATCAGGTGTGATCTTGAGAAATGTCTCTAAGCGGTTTTATATAATTAAAGGCCATAAACTGAAAGATTGATGTGATTTAAAGAATTATATTTTTGTTACAAAGAATTTAGTGTAAAACTCGCTTCACGAGAGAATCTTGAGTGCATTAGTAATCTTAGTCAGGACATGAATAAAAAAAAGTACCAGGGCCCATACACATACTAATATTAATAATCAGTAGCTTCACATTCTCATGATATTTAAAAATGGTATGACACTGAATCCGCAAACTACGCATGACCAAGCGAAATCTGCAATACCAGATTAGTAGGTTATTCTATTTAAAAATTGCGTGGGTGTAGTCGACAATACTCATGGGTTAGAATTTAATTGGTTTCATTGGCTCCAAGCTCAAAGTCAAAAGTCAAAAATCTCTTTATTTATAAAGGTACATCATAAAAAAAGTGCACTTAAATAAATGGCGTCACAAGTATACTTAAATACTAACCTATAACCTATACAATGAAAAAAAAATCACATTTTTGATACATTCAAATTATAAAACACACTATCAAAAATTAGAAACAAAAAATGTACATTTATAAACACTAATCCCTTAAACACTAACAAGGCAAGAGACTTAACCAACATAAATGCATTATTTCCTAACCTTGAGATGACGAAAGAAACTCGACAACTGTATAGAGCTCCAGTCTGACAACATACTCCAGGAGAGCCCTCCTAAAGCATGATAAGCCTAAAATTTGCTTTAAGTTATTCGGCAATTTATTAAAATATTTTAAACAAGTGTGTGCAAAGTTGAAACCAAGTGACCTGGTGTCATGGTTATGTTTTGGCATGTTTTTATTAAATAATGATCTATTCCTCTGCAAGAACATTACACACTCAAAAATATGCAGCCCAGTTACTGTATGCAAACCATGCCTCGGGAAAACACCCCTGCAAGACTCCCGCCAGTTCATGTCCAGAATCACACGCAATGCTCTCTTTTGAAGTAGAAAAACCCTTTCAATACTAACAGAATTGCCCAAAAAAACAACTCCAAATCTAACGATGGCCTCAAAATTGGCATGATAGGCAATAAGTAATGTTTTGATGTCCAAATAGTTTTTTAGGACTCGCAATAAATAGCAACATTTACTAAGTTTTCCTACAACATTTCAATATCCTTCCTCCAATTAAGATGACAATATATACCTAAAAATGTAGCCTCATTTGAGAAAGTCACTTCCTAGATAACAAATCAGCATGCCCAGGACACTGAGCTGATGAGCACTCAGTTCTAAATAAAATAAAGGATGATTTCTCTGCATTTAGGTTGCTCTCCTCAAACCATCTTCCCACCAAACTCAAGCTCTGCCGTCCCAGCTCCGAAGCCTCATCAACTGAGGGTGCTACAGTTAAAACATTTGTATCATCAGCATAGTTAACCACTAAACCTGTCTCGTTTGACACACAGGAGCCCAAGTCATTCATGTAGCACACAAAAAACAAAGGACCAAGCACACTATCCTGTGGTACACCCATGGAAAGCAATAAGTCCCTAGAGTAGTAGTTACGACCATCCCTCTGAACAACAACCCTTTGTGTACGATTCTGTAGATACGACCGGATCCACGCCAGAGGGGGCCCCCTCACTCCATAGTGGTCAAGTTTGCTAAGGAGAATTGAGTCATCTAAGCTGTCAAAAGATTTTGATAGATCCAGAGGTTAACCTCTTTCAAAGCCAGACACTATCGCACCCACACAACCATACACAACAGTGTTTATAGATTTTCCCTCCAAAAAGCCATGCTGACTAGGGCTTATTAAATTTTGACACTTAAAAAATTCACAAGACCGGAATGCATTGCCTTTTCAAAGATCTTTGAAAAAGATGGTAACAGACTTATAGGTCTATAATTTTGAGGAAGAGATGGGTCTCCTTTCTTAAAAAAAGGTTTAACTAGAGCTGATTTTAGATTATCGGGAAAAACTGAAAGAATTGTTAATAATATAGCAAAGAGGAGGGATTAGTTCATCTCTGCATTCCCTGCAATATTTGTTGACACCTTATTCAACGCTGAACTTTTTTTATTTTTTAATTCGTAGATGATGTTAAAAATTTCTAGATGACTAACTGGATACACAAACATACATATATCAATATACAAGTTCCCTCCATGTACAGGGTGGCTCGTTTTCGTGTCGATGTATGGGGAACTCGAAAACCGTAAGAGATACAGTGTCGGTCAAATTAAGGCAAAATTGCGCATTTAGGTGCCTAACAATATGCCGTTTAGAAAGTTTCAAAATTCCGAGTATTTCCGGAGATATCCGGAAAAAAACCGAAATTTTTAAAAATCGTTTTATTTTTTTCCTAGGCTTATTTAAAAACTTATCTCAAATTGAATTGCACTTTTGCATTGCCACTTTCTCCGCTCTATCCAATGATGGTATCCAGTTTGAAATCCGACGTATCGTCTTTAAGGGATCATCGTCAACTTTCTTTTTTTAAATACGAACTTTAATTTTTTTATCGTTGTTTCAGATGGTATTGGCGTTATTAATATGAGTGTGTTTTTTTATTTTTTATTTTTTTTTTTTGAATTTTCATTTTTTTTTTAAATTAAATATTTTGCTTTGGCGTAATTTTAAATAATTTAAGGTAAGTAGTTTTGAAATTTTTATATTCTATAAAAATATTTTATTTTGTTTTTTGTATTAAGTGGAAAATTGGAGCCCCTATTAAAAATAAAAAATAGTAAAATTATTTTTTACAAGAATATGGCCATGAACTATTACTCAAACAAGTTGCTTAGTGCAAAGCTAAAATATTTTCAACTTTTAACCAATTAAAAAACGTATTTAATAGAGAACATAAACAATTTATAATCATACTACGTGATACTATAGGTACAGTTGCGGACGAAAAAAACCGGACACATTTTTTTCTACAATGTATTTCAGGCTTTGACACCTGAACTTTACCTGAAAGTTGGAGTGACAAGAAATAAAATGTCAACCGATATCATATTTCAGAAATACTTATAAAAATAATAACTTATCATAATGAACAGACTAACTAAACAACAAAAAGCAAGATTGATGGTGTTATTTGAGGAGGGTCGCAGCGTGAGGAGTATTTCGGAAGAAATAATAAACTTACCAAAAAGTACCCTTCAAGATTTAAAGCAAAAATGGTAAAATACGGGCTCTTTAAATAGATTACGTGGAAGTGGCAGAAAAAGAATATCAAACGAGGAACAAGATAACAGACTAGTAACTTTTTTGGAAAACCATCCATTCCAAACAGCCGAGGAAGCGCGCAGGCAAACAGACTTTCCTGGTTTTGTAAGAGTAGCAATAAGGAAAGGAAAGATCTGGTTTAAGAAATCGTGCTGCTGCGAATTAACCATTTTTAACAATTGTTAACAAGGAGCAGAGAGTGGGATTTGCTTTGCAGTATTTACAGGAAAGGTTGGGGTTTTGGAAATATGTTGTCTTCACGGATGAAAAGACATTTTAATCTTGTTATAATGGGCGGCTTAGAGTGTACAGACCTCAAAACACCAGATTTGAAGAAAAATACACCCAAACGGTTAAAGCAAGTGGTAGATTTTCAGTTAATGTGTGGCGATATATGATATGACGGCAAGGGGATTTGAACTTTGTCATCGTATCAATGGTAGAATTACAGCAGAAGTTTATTTAGACATATTACAAAATGTTATGTTACCTTCAGTAAGTAATATTTTTCCTCAATTTTTATTATTATTTATTATTATTTTTCAACACAACAACTGCCCTGTTCATACGGCAAGAAGAGTTCCGGATTGGATACGAGAAAACAATGTTAACGTACTACCTTGGCCCTCAAGGAGTCCTGATGTCAATCCCATAGAAAACGTTTGGGGCCACATTGTTAAAACAATGAATAGGGCAAATGATTTCCGTCCACAAAATAGTGAAAAATTATGGAACAAAATTCAGGAAATATGGAACAACTATAATGCAGATTATTTCCAAAGACTGGTTGCATTTATGCCGAAACGTTTGGAGCTACCTACTGGTTGACAAAAATGGTGCTGGAATTAAATATTATTTGATTAATATTAATGATATTTTTATTTTTTCTGTACAATTGATAATAAATAATTTCAAAACTAAATAATATACCTATCAAATAGTGTTTTTTGTAAAAGGATGCATTTGCTTCTTGTCCAATAATCAATAATTTGACCCTTTACACAGCTTATACCGTACCGAATCAGTTATTTAACTCTCCACGTGTTTTGAAGCAATAAAATCCAACCAATAGGAGCATTTTCCTCATATTCTTGGCGTCTGCAACGAGCCGAATTATATGAGGGCGACTTCGTTTATTTATGAATAACAGTACCGGTCTGGTGTCCAATGTAGTGTTATCTTTTTCTATTACGACAGTTTGCCGAATCGAAGAGACATAAATGGAGGTTGAGTCGGAAACTGAACACACCGCACAGCGTTGGACTCTCGATTTTTTGACAAGAAGCAGCAGGTTACGTTCTTAGATTGGACTGTTTTCGTGTTATTATTTGTGCTCGATTGTTCGGTGATTTATTTAAGTGTGTTAACTTTTTGGACATTTAATCATTAAAGTGTATTCAATGTTAACCATGGTCGTACGTTGTTTTGTCTGCAAAAGGTACAAGAAAGCCAATCCAGCTTCAGGATATTTTAGTTTTCCGAAAAATGAAAAGGTTGTAAGTAGATGTTTAGATTAGGTATTGAGATTAAAGTATAGTTCATTCTTATCACATTGCATGATAAATTAATATTCTTCGTCGATAATTGTTTGGCTCCCTTCTGCAGGAAGTTTATCTTTTTAAACTTGAGACATAAATTGTAGTTTTGTCTAGCCTCTTAGCATCCCATAATAAAGGCAACCCATTTAGAACCGTCACACTAATATTACAAAGGTTGTATGTAAATTTCATTAGAAATAAGTAGTGAACAATGTCACATACCTACAACTATATAAATGGCTTCGAGTGACGAAATATCAATTTATTAAGGCCGTTTGACACGATCACATTTTTGATAAAATTTCTGCTCGTAGTAATGGCCGTTGGCCTGCATTACTAAAATTGTATTATTTCCCCGTTCCATTTCCTTATTTTCACGTTCCACCTGGGAAAGTAGTAGAGGCACTTTGTCCGTTCTACGTCAATTAACCTCAAAACTCGAACTTTGGGGACATTTTTTCGGCTCAAATGTGGGTGATCCTCCGATTTTTTTAGCTTAAACTACCCTATAGGACACCCCCTTTCTAGTGAACAAAAAATAATTCGTGAAATCGGAGATACCTATACGTCACAAGACCCAACGGCAATCTTACTTTGCGCTCGAAAAACACACAGAACTTTTTCTAAAGCCGCATTTTTTAAAATTAAATCCACATTTTTTTCTATACTTATTCTGAAATTTGCAAATGACTATCAGTTTTGACATAATAAATTCGGGCTTCGAGCTAGAACAGGATTGCCAGCAACAAACTGTAACAAAAGCACGACTGTCATTTATTTATCTTCGGTTTCCATGACCATTCATAGCACACTCGACGGAAAAAGTGAGATTTTTCTTTTCCATATTCGCGCTCATGATACAATAAACGTAAGATATGATATCGCGCAGGCGACGATTCGCCTGTGACGTCATTGAGGGCGTTGTTTGGCGCCGCGCGCCGGCCGGCATTTACAACATGAACGAACGTGTGCTTTGCATTTGAGATTCGTATGTTTTATATTTAAATTTTGTTGGCGTTACTGTTCCTTAGACGGTGTTTGTTGGTATTTTTAATTAAAAAACGTTTAATAATGAGGTGTCCTGTGGACGGATGTAAGGTGGATAACCAAGGCAAAAACTTTGATAGGAATATAAGGTGTTTCACTTTTCCCAAAGACAAAATATGTGTAGTAAATGGGTTCACCTGTGTTTTCGTAAGGATAAATTTAATAAAACTTCTACACGTATTTGCTCAAAACATTTTGAGGAAGATGACTATGTACAGGTACAGGGTGGCCACTTTAAGACGGGCCTATACCTTATCTCGAAGACTACGATGGTTGCAAAAAAGTTAAATACAAAAGTTGTTCCTAGTAAAACGATCTTAACTTTTTTGTATTTTTTTAATCGTTACTTTTTTATATACAGGGTGGAAAATCGATACTTTGGCTTCTTTTCACATTGGTAGCAGGAAGACCATTAAAGATGGAGTAAAATTAATTCCATATTCCTATCTTCACTTTCCAAGAGCTATCTAATGGTGCTAACTGATGGTACCTACAGAGGTACCAGATTTGGTACCCATGGTACCACCTGCCAATGGTACCTACCGAGGTACCAGATTTGGTACCCATGGTACCACCTGCCGGTGGTACCTACCGAGGTACCAGATTTGGTACCCATGGTACCCTCGATGGTGCCAACTGCTAATTAGTACCGTCAGATAGCTCTTGAAGAGTTAAGATAGAAATGTGAAATCAATTTTACTCCATCTCTAATGGTCTTGCTACCATCAGGATTTGATAAATTTAACAATTTCTAAAAAAAGAAAGATGACTAAAATTATTATTTAAGAAAAAATATTATTGATCAATTTTCTTTTTTTTTGCTCTCGATTGGCCAATATTCAATAAACGTTTTTGCACGCGGCTGTAGAAAAATTGATATTCTATGTTCATATCAAAATATTTATATATTTTTTTACACTTATAAACACCATATTCATGGTTATGTATAAATGACTGATCATTCTCGATCTCGTTTACCCTTTTTTATCAATTTCACTTACATATCATGTTTAATTTAATTTACTAAAAATGTAAACTAAATTAAACCCAGTCCGTCTCTGTTGAGTTCCAGCTGGCCATTAAAACCTAACATTTATAATGTATGAAGGGCATGCGCGAAAAATGAGGAAAGCATGAAAAAGTCAAATCTGGCTTCATCGACATCAAAGGAGCCGACGTAGAGTTCAATAACTGATTCGGTACGGTATAAGCTGTGCCCTTTATCTTTATTTAACCAATTAAAAAAAAAACACTTTTTATTTAGGTAGGTAGGTACCTAATCTACCATAAAGGTAAAAAGCCCAATTTACCCAATTTCGAAAATATGACAGAAAATGTTAACCTAAGTGTCCGGAATTTTTCGTCCGCAACTGTACTTTGATGGAAACACACACCTATTGGAATTTTGCCTATAAATTATTATTATTTTTATTATTTATATGCAAAATTCCAATAGGTGTGATTTTCCATCAAAGTACCTTTAGTATCACGCAGTATGAATATAAATTGTTTATGTTCTCTAAAAAATAATAATTAGTTGAAAGTTGAAAATATTTCATCTTTGCACTAAGCAACTTGTTTGAGTAATAGTTCATGGCCATATTCTCGTAAAAAAATAATTTTACTATTTTTTATTTTTAATACGGGCTCCAATTTTTCACTTAATACAAAAACCAAAATAAAATGTTTTTAAAGAATATAAAAATTTCAAAAGTACCTACCTTAAATTATTTAAAATTACGATAAAGCAAAGTATATAAATTAAAAAAAAATAATAAAAATTAAAAAAAGAAATAAAAAAAAAATAAAAACACATACTCATATTAATAACGCCAATACCATCTGAAAACCGATAAAAAAATTAAAGTTCGTATTTAAAAAAAGAAAGTTGATGATGATCTCTTGAAGACGAAACATCGGATTTCAAATTGGATAACATCATTAGATAGAGCGGAAAAAGTGGCAATGCAAAAGTGCAATTTAATTTGAAATCCGTTTTTAACTAAGCACAGGAAAAAAATAAAACGATTTTTCAAAATTTCGGTTTTTTGCGGATATCTCCGGAAATACTCGGAATTTTAAAACTTTCTAAACGGCATATTGTTAGGCACCTAAATGCGCAATTTTGCCTTAATTTGACCGACACTGTATCTCTTACGGTTTTCGAGTTCCCCATACATAGACACGAATTCGAGCCACCCTGTACAGGGTTATTCATTATATTTTGACACCCACTGCAGCCGTAATTAAAGGTAATACAAAAAAAACTTAAATTCAAAAGTTGTATGGTTTTTAATATGTTATCTTTTAGAAATGTCAAAAGAAAAAAATTGCCTGTCAAATGTCAAAAAACCGCATAACCTTAATTTTTTTAAAGGAAACACCCTGTATATTATTACATATTTGGTTTGTGCGAAAAAGTGTAGACATATTTCATGAATAATGTCCTATACCTATCTCTAACGGTTTTTCAAATATTGACAGTTGAAAATCGACCATTTATCAAGTTTGACAGCTTATAAAAATCTAAACGGCTAAAGATAGAACAAAACGGTTTTACTTTCCTATATTGGTTTTTCATAAGCTGTCGTATGACACTAACTTTTTATTTAACCAGAGGTTAAATTGATCCTGGTTTTTTTAACCTCTGGTTAAATCAAAAGTTGGTGTCATACGATAGCATATGAAAAACCAATATAGGAAAGTGCAAACCGTTTTGTTCTATCTTTAGCCGTTTAGATTTTACAAGCTGTCAAACTTGGTAAATGGTCGATTTTCAACTGTCAATATTTGAAAAACCGTTAGAGATAGGTATAGGACATTATTCATGAAATATGTCTAGACTTTTTCGCACAATCCAAATATGCAAAAAATTGAGGTTATGCGGTTTTTTGACATTTGACAGGCAATTATTTTCTTTTGACATTTCTAAAAGATAATATATAAAAAACCACCCAACTTTTGAATTTTGGTTTTTTTGCATTACCTGTAATTACGACTGCAGGTGGGTGTCAAAATATAATGAATAACCCTGTACATGTAAACCATTAACCAACTGAGAAGCCGCATTAACCATATAATTATTAAGGGTATCACATACTTGATGTGGTGCACCCGGAATGCCAATTTCATTATCTCCCCTAGATTTACCAATTTTGTCCCGCATAACCTGTCAGGAGCACATAGATTTATTATCGCTATTAATGATTTTCTTAGAATAAAATTATTTTCTTGATTCCTGCAAGACATTGTTATACCCACGCTTGGCTGCCCTATAAGCGTCTTTGTACTGGTCGTCAGCTTTACTTAAGTCCAACAATAAATCAAGTTGATCTTTACATTCAATCATCTTTGGTGAATTATCCATTCTATCCATCACCTTCGGTGAATTATCCATTTCTACCAGGAACCCTAATCCATCTAACAGGAAAACAGCAGTCAAAAATAGGAATAACTATCTGCATAAATGCATTCCACTGTGCATTCACATCCATAACATCAACCTCGAACAGCAGTTGCAAATCCTGTTCACACAACAAATATTTAAAGTGCTGCTTACCTTGCCGATTAAAAACCCTTCGATCAAAGATGTCTGGGCCCGTTGAACCCTCCAACTCAAAAGTAATTAGCTGACATGTACGATCCGAGATGTGCGTGTTTAGTACTCTGGACAAGAATGAACCAGAGTTGGTATAGATGTTGTCGATACAGGACTTAAAACTCCCACTTATTCTGGTGCACTCCTGAATAGAAGGAAAGACACCAAATGAACCCAAAACGGACAAGAAAGTTGCCGAGTGAACATCATCACTCAATACGTTAATATTAAACTCACCTGCCAAAAATATCAAGACATCCTCACTTACAAGCTTATTAATTACAATTTCAACTTTATTAAAAAACAATTCCAACTCTGCAGTTGGTGATCGATAAGCTGATAAAATAACAACATGATGTTTACCAAATAAAAGCTCCACTGCAAGGTTTTTTTTCAACAGAATACCTTGAAAGATGACTTCTTTTCTTGCATGAAATTCCCTGTTGCACATATATGGCTGTACCTCCATGAATGCTCTCCTCACGACAGTAATATGTTGCAATGTTCTGACACGGCTAATGCAAGACATCTATGTTCATTGCCTAGAATCTGAAGTTGGTCGAGGTAGTTTCCTATCGACTGTACATTGTGATGCAGGATTACATACTTAGACTTTAGATCTGTCTGTTCCGCTTCAGTTGTCCGGAGGACACTAGGCTTCTCAGGTTTAAGAAGTTGTTGACTAAACACATCTTCAGGCCAGAAATCAGGATTCAATTCAGCAAGCACTCCAACCTTGAAGGAACTATATTTCTGTTGTGATTTAGTTCTGATTTTTTCACATTCAGAAAACTCAACATCGTTGTGTTTTTGGTAATCTAAGATTTAATTTGTGCTCGTCACTACAGAGAGTCTTGACACGAAAAACCAGGCTAAATTGGTAGACAGAACAACTTTCAAATTAGATTTATCTTTCCTTTTTCCTTCTATATTACTTGAGCGACAAATTGGGTCAAATGACTTCTTTTTCTTATATTGAACTTGTTTCCAACCTGCATCAGGGTCATTTTCTTTCTCATCCTCCCTGTTGCTGTTTTGGTTTTCTTCTGGTTTTCCCGAATTTTTGTATCCATTTCCACGTTTATTGTGGACATTTTGTTTCTCCTTGTCAGCTGTACTTAAGGCCAAAGCGACTGCGGTAGACACTTGAGAGGACGTTATTTTTTGCTCCGAATCGTTTTCCTTTTGCCCCCCTTTTTTTTTGAAGACTTAACACAAGCTTCAGACGATGATTGATTCCGATTATTTTTTTTTTAGGAGAATCAAATTGAGTTTCACTGGTAGACCCTTTGTTCCTTGGGAGTATCTGAGTCTACCGTACATTCCTTACCGACACTCGATCGTTTTGGTGCGCTTTAGTTAATTTTCCGTTTGACGTTTTATCCCCGGTAGCAAATGCCACTGCGCCTGTCGATGTCATTACACTGTCAATGTCATTGTTGTTCTTGACGTTGACTTTTCTTGATTGCGTGGTGTCACTGACACACTGACAAGAGGGTGAAGAGGGGGTTCTGGAAAAAAGCCGGGAACGTTGGGATGATTCCTAACCTAACTCACCCTTCCTGGCGGCTTTATTATTGATTTTTCCAGCTTCTGTTCAAGTGTGTACACCTTTTCACGAAGATCATTGATTTCATTAAGGCTCATCACCAGGGAGCTGAGTAATCCGTTGTTCTGGACATATAGACGTAGTTTGTCAGAGATTGTGAGTCCTGCGTTGTCATTGCATTCGGCACACACAATTTCGTTTATTCCTTGAACCAAAAAACCAGGCGATTTAACTATGCACTGGCATACATTTAACACATTTTGCACTTTTTCTTTCACAAATACTGCAGAAAAGCTCATATCCTTTATCAGTATGTTTCCTACGTGCAAACTACAAACACTTCACACTTACAAAACGAACTGATAGAGGAAGGACTAGGGGCCTATGAAACAACTGAAGATTGTGTCCCTATGAGTATTGCGCATTTTGGCGCATGGGCGTCGGGAGGAGGGGGAGGGAGTTGCCCCACCCTTCTTTTCGACCTTGGTTGTAGTGTTAAAATTTCGGATTGCCCCCCCGTAGCTCACAAGCTGGCGACGGCCTTGTAATTGACAACAAACACTGACACGTACTTTGAATGTTTGGCTTGAGCATGCGTAGTTTACGAAGAGATCAAGTGACAATTCAATTGTCGTTTCTCAGTAATTTAAAAAAATAGGAATGTGAAGCTAGTAGTATATGTATTATTATGTATATACCAGGACACCCTACCATATAACCCTATTTTGCATCTGCAATTATGAGAGATAATGATGTTAAGCATATGCAATTGTATCATACATTAAAATGGATTACGTACATAATATGTAGTTTTGACAAAAATAAATTCAAAATGATCATTCAGTCTTTCGAAAACGATTTTTTAAACGTAATAAATTTTATTGAAGATAATGAATGGTCCCGTTCACGTGGCACGTGAAAAGTAATGAACTGATTTGAACGTGTAGCGTGCAAAATATTTTTTTCTAAAATGCACGTAATATGAAAATCCTGTTAGCAAATACTTTAATCTAATTTCGTTCGACTACTCGGATGAGTTTGTGATGGCGTGTGTGCGATGCAATACTGTAGTTATAGATTCTGAGTCCAGCGTTTTCTTTGAATATGCGATACAATATCTTGTATAGCATTATATTATTTATTGACAAATGTGTTGTTAGTATTGGTTTCTTCTAGCTCGTTTTTGTTACATTTTGTAGGCACTTACTATAATAAAAGCGAATCAGATCTAACTGATGCCAAGTAAGAAGAGCAAGTGCGAAAATAGAATTTTGAAGCATTAATTTGATCAATCCAGCCTGCAAATATTTTTCTAGCATCTGCCAATATTTGCATATTTTGGTGATAAATGCCTATCTTTTACGCCACTCTCGGTCCAGGTCTCAGCATATAAATTGGCACTAAGTCCAATTTACTGACCCCAACGGTACTTTAACTTCCTTAGGATCAATAAATTGGAGTTAATGCCAATTAATACAATTGGGCTGTAGACCTAATCCCGTATCTATTACAGGTTCAAGTGGCGTAAAAGGCAAAAATATTTCCCACCAAAAGATTATAGAGAACATATCCAAGGATATTGATGTATGTCCTTGGAACATAAAATATCTACAAGATATTTCCGTATCACGTGAATGTTAGAAAAAAAGCGTATACACGTGTGTCAGGTGGCACTAGATTCAACCATTATTAAATGTATAAAAATATACTTTTTACAGAAATAAGCAGATTGGTATCTATTTGTAGTTTTGTACTGAAGCTTTTAAATGAACTAGAATCTTTTTAAAATTGTAAATATTCTGTCTAAAACATAGTTTAATCTTAGTAACATCGCTTTACTTGCCATGTATATACAAGTAAAATGAAGTTCAGAGCTAAAGGAATTCAAGTATTTGGTTGTGTTCTATCTAATTTCCATAGAATTACTACTTAACATAATTTCGATATCATATTCGAAATATAAGGCATATTACCTCACTGTTTTACCACTTTTGGCAAACTGTGTTCGACTTTTAAATGAAAACAACTCCTTTAAAAGTTTGCACATTGATTATTTTAAGTATGTTGTCCTAACTCGAATTTGTCAAGTGCCTGATGAAGTTAAACAATTTTTTCATAAAAATAACAAATTATAAAAACAGTATTTTTTTTTAATCTGCTGTCTACATCCTTATTCGTGTGACTCCTTATGCAAGTAATCAAGATCTTTGACATATTGACATTATTAAAATCTTTATATTGAAAAATTTGCAGCCTTTGCATAAATACTTAATTTTTACGGACGAATATGGCTAATTGGTGATATCATCGTACGACTCCTTATTCGATGTATATACATAATAGGATTTTATATATTATTCAAAAATGTCACTTACAATTTATAATGAATATTTATGTAGCAGCAGTATAATCAAACAATTCCTTACCGCATTTATTTTGAAAGTGGCAGTGCCTTAAAATTAGTATCTAGAGAGACTGAAAAATGCTGTTTTTTTAACAAACTGTATACTTATCTATTTTTATATGATGAATTATACATTTATATTATACTTGTGTGTTAACTGTTATGGTGCTATGCCTAGCGTCGCTAACAGCACGAATGGTTTCATATATAAGTGAATCCAAATGTATGAGATATTGCATTATATTATGGTGCTAATTTTATAAATGTCAGCAATATAATTTAAAGTGCTTTTGAAAATGTTGTAGAACATAAGCATTTTCTAGCTTATATGCTTTGTGCTAAAAATCAAGTTAGTCTGTGTATTCTTCTAACAATTAATATCAACTATTTACAGAGTATTCAAGCTAAGTGTAGTAGTCATAAATGTATGGAACCCAAATCAATTTACCAACATGTTTGATATCGTTAGAACCATCCAAGAAATAAAAAAATACGGAGCACCTCTTTATGTGTAAATTTACTTTGGGACACAATGTATATTTTTGATAGTATTGCGCTTTTATTAAAAATATATTTACAGCGTTTAATATGAAGTAAACATCCTGAAGACATGATCATGAGTGTAACCTTTTCCTTAAATAGAAATTATTACTTACTTAATTACAAATTGTTATTAGGTTTACAAACTGAACCCATAGGGTAGTTCTAATAGCATTATTTTCTGTTCTATTTCTGTCATGACATTCTCATTTCTTGATTAACTACACTTAGTTTTAAAATATGCTAGTGAGAAGATTTTGATCTTTAAGTTAAGATAATATCATTTTCAGTTTTAATTTCAATATGAATCAGATATTGTATATTTATCGTGAAAATATTCGTTACAGCTTGAACAATGTGCTGTAATAAATTTTAATTTGTTATATTTAAGCTTAAACGAATGGAGACAAAAATAAGAACGAAATTCTGGGCAATATTGAAATTTTTCGTCAAATTTTGCTGGACTTTTTTAATATTTATATAGGTAACCAGATTTACATACCTTTTTCCTTTAATAATAAGTAAGTAGAATCTAACTTTATGACCGATATTGTACCAGTGTCGGATCAATGTAGTTTCGGACCTGAAGCGCTAAAAGATAAAACATCAGAAAATAAAACGCACACAATCAAGGTATTCAGCGTCATAAAAACTTACTGTTGGTGAGAGTCGCAAATAAATCCAGCATTATAAATGCTTGATTCTAACGTTAATGTATAGCGCTATTAAATGAAATGTTAATTGGTTGACGGCCTGTTAGCTGTACAGTATAAATTATTTAACTTATTGCAATATCAAACTTCTTTCCATTTCAATATTTTGCGGTGGAAATCTCAATATTTGTTCTTCTCGGTAGAGCTATAACACCTCTGCCGCTTTCCAGATTCTCTCACACGTGCTGTAATTTTTCAGCGGCTTGGTAAGAGTCGACCGATGACGTACTCTACAATAGTAATCGGTAAAGCTTCCCAAATCCTCCTCGAGGACTGAAAAACTAGTTTTTTCCACAATTATAAAAAAAACCGAACCTCCTTTTAACATTTATTCGTCTATCAAAATATACCACATAAAGGCAATCAGAGTGAGACTGGCCTACTTAACCATTTTTCTTACTCTAAGCTTACGGAAGATGTTTAAAAACTGAAAACGTTTCTTGACAGGCTTCATGAACGCGCGCGATCCCGATCTGGAAACTAAATATACGAGGCTTATTTCGCGGATCGATCGAATCGAATCGAACTGCAAAAAAGTCGAAATTATGAAAATTTCTCAAAATGTTGATATTGCAATAATATAAATAAATTGTACTGTAATGTCAACACGTCGTCCTATTTGGACAATAGTAGACTTCGAGAGAACATAAGCACAAGCGTCTTGTGCCGCATATGCTTACGTTCTCTCAAAGCCTATTATTGCCATCGTTAATCCGGCACTATATTGTACATACATTTCAATTGAAGTTGAAATTGGATTGATGTTGTGCATTTTTCAATATTCTCAATATTTTATTTTAATATCTAACTTTATATCAAACCACATGACGTCCTAAATGTATCTAGAGTATATGTTATAATCAAAGCTGAAAGCCCGGACACTTCTATGAAACCAGTTCGGAAAAAATTTTGGTTACATTGGATGAAATCGAAATTTGCCCTACTAGTTTCGCTTTGACAATAACCTATACAGTATTTCAGTCCGCTTATACGTTTTATTTTTATGAATGTTCTAGAATTGAAATGTTTAAGTATACCTACAGTGTTTTTATTACTTAAGACATTGTAATATACATTGTGTTTTTGAGCGCTGTATAAAAATATGGTTGCTACTTTTGATATTATTAGGTACTATTATTATTTTCAACAGCATTTAAATATATTAGTTAGCCTTATTCGCAGTATATATACCAATGTAAGTTATATTTTTAAATGCTTTAAAATTGTAGATTATTAAACAATTATTATTGTTAAATGCACTTTTCATTGACGAACACCTATATTTGTTGTAATTATAACCAAAGAGTTTGGTTTTATCCACTCGGCGCATTTATTTTTATTTCTCAATTTATACACCGAGAATAGAGTGCTTAAGTACAATTCATGGCGCCACCAAAGAAAACGCGGAAAAGTGTTTCTGAGCAAAAATCGGCTTATTTTTACTGTAAAACCAAAGAAAATAAATCTAAAGTGTGTGTAGGATGTGGAAAAGGTTACCATGATTCATGTGCAATTCGTGACCATGCCGATAGTGTAATAATCATGGACAATTCAAGATTATTGTGTGGAGATTGTGCAGGTGGTGTCATAACCTTAAACTTCGACCCGCTAAAATCGGATTTACAGAACGAATTCCTGCTTCGAGTTATCATCAATGAACTGCTTGAGAAGAATAGGATCCTTGCTCGAAACAATGTCCTTTTGGAAGAAAAACTATTGGAGGAGAACAAGGTGAAGGAAAATACAAATATAGAGATGGGCATTCAGTGCAGTTTGGCAACATCGGATATCCCTTCCAGTGAGCTCGGCGATCAGCTGGTTGCTGTCAAACCATCTACGACAGATGATGAGGTTTTTATTGTCGAGAACACAAATGTGAAAAATTCAAACGTCAAAAGTAGTTCAATTGATTGGAATAAAACGTCAACATCAAAATCAGATGTCAAAAATGAATAGAAAACCTGGTCCTCCCGTTGGCCACCACCGTGGAAAATTCAGAATATTGCCCTAAAATCATAATATAGACACTATATAACGAACACCTATAGTAAATCTGCCTACGAAGAAAGAAGGACGACAAAGAGTGGGAGGTAGTGAAGGGAAAAGATCCATGAGAAAGGAAAGTAATAGACATCCAGCCCTGTCTGAGGCTCTAATGAAATCACTATTAATTTAAAAGTGGTGGGTTCACCTGTGCTGAAAACTAATAGTGAGTTGGCTTGGATCCTTATTTCAAACCTAGATCCAAATACTAAGGAGAAGGCTCGGGAGAAAGATATGTTGGATTTCTTGAAATCATTGGGTGTGGGCCAGTACTGCCGGTGCTATAAAATGTTTACCAAGAAGGACAATGTTAAGGCATCCTTTAAGATAGGTGTACCAACTGAGAAGAAAGAACATATAATGGACAGTGGAAAATGGCCAACAGGTATCTTAATAAATCATTTTCTGAATCTACAGTGCCAGATCCATTCCAAGGAACTGGGCATCAAAGACCTGGATCTACAAAGCAAAAAACCAATAAACACACAGAGGAAACAATTTCACCCAGAAGTAAAAGTAAACAATGTCTAAAGATCTTGCATGTCAATGTTAGATCATTAAGATACAAGATATTGCAATTGGATGCGTTTGTTGCTGACAAAAACCTAGATGTAATATGTATTTCTGAACACCGGATGACTGACATTGAGATGAATGCATTTCAGTTAGATGGGTACACTACGGCCTGTTTTTTTGCTAGATCTCACCATTCTGGGGATGGAACAGCTCTTCTAGTCCGTAATAATATAGGTTTAAATTTTAAAAATGTTTTGATAAACTTTAATGTTTGGAATGTAGTTGTGACTATTTTAATAATTTTAACTTGTATATTTTAGCTATTTATAGATCTCCGTCTGGCACATTTGACACCTTCTTGGCTGGCGTGAATGGCATCTTACAATCTCTAAATAAGGGTGGGAATATTGTCTTGGCAGGTGATTTCAATGTGCACTTTGGTTCTAATGATGTGGTCTCAACACCTCTATGTGATAATTTGGCTTCTTCTGATCTTCAAAAAACAATTTTTGAACCAACACGACAGGGAAAGTGCCTTGATAACATCTTCTTAATTGGGGGCATTGAGCTGGTTTGTTCTGGGGTCATAGAGCCAGATATATCAGACCACAACAGTCAATTCACTGAGATTCTTATTCATGGCAAGGGAGAACACTATTCTTGTTCAAGGAAGGTATGTAGACCACTGACGCAACAGGGTATGTTTTTATTTTATAACACCATTTCACATGCATCCTTGAATTTCATGTGCAGTACCCATATTAATATTGAACAGAAATTTCGTAAATTTATGGAATTGTTGGGGACTGCATATCTGTGCTCTTTTCCTGAAAAACAAGTTTATTGTACGGTCCAACCAAATATCAGTTGGTTTAACCCAAATCTAAGAGCTATGAGGAAACATTTAAATCTATTGGGTGACATAAGGAGACAATATCATAGTGAGGGTAATAAACAGTATTATAACCAATATGTACAATCTTATAAGTCGGAAATTCGTATTGCAAAAGTTGCTGCTAATGATAATTTCATAAATTCCTCAAGCAATCCTAGTGAAGCTATGTGACAGGTCTTAAAAAAACAGACCAATAAAGAAAACATTATTGGCGCAACTAATGATTTTAATGATTTCTTTGTTAGTGTTGCGGATAGGCTTCTGAGTAAGATACCCCCTACAGATAATGATCCACTTGAGTATCTTAATCTTAATACTGTTGTGTTGCCAACATTAGAGTTCATTTTTCATGAGATCACTTTCAGTGAAGTTCGTGAGGTAATAAATAATTTGAAAGATAAAAATAGCCGTGATGAGTTCAGACTAAACGTCAAGTTAATAAAAATCATAAAAAATTCAATTATATTTCCAATTACCAAACTAATAAACCAGTGTTTCAATGGAGGCATTTTCCGGGTGTTCTCAAAAGTGCGAGAGTGGCCCCGCTCTTTAAGAAGGGTGATCGTGACATGCCTGAGAATTATCGGCCAATATATCTCCTTCCAATAATCTCAAAGATAGTAGAAAAATGTATGTCCAGAAAAACTGGATTATTTTGAAAAAAATAACTTGTTTAGTAAAAGTCAATTTGGTTTCAGAAAAAATAAAAACACGGTTATGGGGATTATTGATTTGATTTCAGATATATTGACGGGCTTCCATGATTGTGTTGTTTTGTGACCTCAGTAAGGCGTTCGACTGCATTGACCATTCGATCCTTCTACGGAAGCTTTTACAGTCCTACCTTTCAAGTAGATATCAGACTGTGATGTACTCGGGGGTGCAGTCGGCAGAGCGGGAGATTTGTATTGGAGTTCCTCAGGGCTCCGTATTGGGACCTATATTGTTTCTTATTTTCATCAATGATTTACCATTTGGTGATATTCGGGATACACGCTCTTCGCTGACGACACAACTATCTCGGTGCATGCATTAGATTTGAATGCTTCAGTGGCTGACTCGGTGGCAGCGCAGGAGAGGGCTGAGCAATGGTTTAATTGCAACCGTCTACTGCTTAATAGAGAAAAGACTATTAGAATGGTTTTCTCAATGAGGGACTTGGAAGATGCAAATGAAGAGCTGACGACAATTAGGTTTCTTGGAGTGTGTGTGTGGACCCACGCATGCAGTGGCATGCTCATATACGCTTGGTAGCTGCCAAGTTGTCTAGATCTGTTTATTTACTTCGCAACCTCTCGGCTGAAGTTTCTCCATCTTGTCTGAAATCTGCTTATTATGCCATCTTTAATTCACATATCTCATATGCTGTCCTTGTGTGGGGCATGCACCCAGTGCAAATAGACTCTTTGGTATCCAACGTAAGGCAATTAGTGGATTGGCTTTCCGAGATGATTGTAAAGCCTATTTCAGATCGTGGGGAGTACTTACAACTTACATTGCCTTCTCTATATATTCTGGAGACCGTGCTTTATGTTAAGAATAATCCTGGTAATTACATAAGATATCAAGAAGTGCACAGTTACCCAACGAGACATTGTACTGACATTGTGCCTTCATATTGGCGGCTAGGAAGATGTCAGACTGGTGTTGGATATTGGGAAATAAAATGTTTTAATGTTCTCCCGGAGGAGTTAAGATCTCTTCCCTTAAGTAAATTTAAATCCAAGATTAAGGAAATTTTAACAGAAAACTGTTCTTACTCCTTTGAAGAATATTTGTCTTTTAATTTTATTGACTAAATGTTTTTTGTAATTTTTAATACTTTGTTCTTAATAGTAATTAATTGTGTATGTGTACTGTTCAGATAACTTGTAAATTTTTCACTTTTGACGTATGTAAATTACTATGTAATGTTGACATTAATAAATGATTTGATTTGATTTGAGCTTTTACATAATTTATATTTCATTGGAAAGGTCAAAGTCACTTTGACACTTGTAACTTTCTTAGAGATTTTGAAAAAATTTCCACATACGGTACTTCTAATTTTATTGCATTAGTCTGTAGTCTATTTATGCATTGAGAACTGTAATTCTGGATTAACTATACTTGGTTATAAAATATGTTAGTGATAAATGTTTTATCTGGAACAATGTACTATATAAAAATTTTAATTTGTTGAGTGGCAATATTCATCTCGAATAAAATATTGTAAGATTTATCTTTTTTCTTCGTGACTACTAAGTATTAATTTGGTGACTGGTATTGTACCAGTCCGGATCGAGGTAGAGCCACTGATCTTTGTATAGATCAGTGGGTAGAGCTGAATCACTAAAAATATAAATCATGAGAAAATAAAATACTCTTAAGGTGTCGCTTATAATGGCAAATAAATTCTACGTTAAAACTGCTTATGTACTTCTAACTGCGGTAATAATTGAAAATATAAATATTAGAATATTTGCACGACGGCCTGTTGGCGTTAAAGTACAAAATAATTATAGAGTATCTCTTTTTTATACTCTGTCTGAATTTCTTGATAAGATCATTGCCAGAAGGTTGAAAGAATATTGGGTAGATTCTGATATTATGTTAACAACTTGACCTGAATTGAAATTATAGTAGATGAAAATCCGCACTTCTTCCTATAGAAAATAAAAAACAACACAGAGCACTCTTCTTGGATTTCCACCTACTTCATTCTCCTTTTGGTCACGCTGTCTACCAAAATTCTCTAAATTTCAATTTTATCATACTAGTGTTATTTTTAATATACAAAGGGGACGTCCAGTGTCGGACTATGTTTCAACACTAGTTGATTTTAACAGGCGTGTGATATTAATCGTTTTCTTAAGAATCTAAAGAGTGATTTTTTTCTCATTTTCATAGGTGGTCATAGGAAAAATTGTGTAAATTATTCTCGTGTAAAAGTACTCTTTGAACCTCCTAGGATTTCCGCAAGCGGCTAACGCCTCATACTAAAAACCAAACTCAAACTCAAGACATGTTTATTGCCCAAAATACAATGTATTTGCTGACAAAGCTCATTAATCTGCAATGCAGAAGCATCAAATAGAAGAAAAAACAAGTGGCAATTTCAAAAGTACCTACTAAATAAAATATGACAAAAACACATAATGGTTAAAAAATACTAAACAAAGACAAACGTCACTAAATAAACACATTTTAGATGTGCATACTTATTTGCCCTATCAGTCACTATAATATATATTGATTCAGGCCAAATGCCAATATAACCTATACAAGTCCATGTACATGTTAGCCAAGCCATGTCTAGTCAAGTCAAAAGATAGCTTAAATGTCATAATAACAATACATAGTTGTTGACAAAGCCATTAGAAAAATAGAATTGAAAGTTACAAAGAATATAAAGTTCATAACGGTCTATTAAAATTAAGCTAAAACTAGATTAGGAATATAAAACGAGTTCACAAAGCAACAAAAAAGGAAAAAGAAACAAAATGCAACGCAAAAGTGCAAATGGAACAGATAAAGACAAACGACATTTAATTTAAAGAGTCATTATAAAATTCTCTAGAACTGTAATATGCCTTATCAGCCAAAAATTTTTTTGTTTGCCTCCTGAACCCGTTATCACATTGCAGCCCTCTTAGCTTTATAGGAAGATTAAAAAGTTTTTTACCTCCGTATATAATGGAACTCTTAATTTATTCTGAATGGGGGATAGGATAGGCAATCTGAGAGTCTGGCGGGTATTGTAAGGACCATTCAGGGACAACTCGCCTCTATATTTTCTAAAGATTAGACACTGTTTCCAAAATAAACAGGCAACACAAGATCAAGATTGCATGTTTCAAAAATCAGGGGCGGCAGGAATCATATATCGAGTTGCTCTTTTTTGCAACACAAAAACTGAATTAAAAAGGTAATTAGAACACGAGCCCCAAAAACAAATGCCATATTGAAGTTGGGACTCAATTAGAGCAAAGTATGCAGCATTGGCAATGGAGAAACCTAAGTTATTAGATATAACCCACAAGGCATAACAACCAGAGATTTTACTGCACACATTCAAGATGTGGTTCTCAAATTTAAGCGAGCTGTCAATTGATAAGCCCAGGAATTTGTTAAAACTGAGCGCAGCAATAGGTTCCTTTTCCAGATAAACGTTCCCCATCACACATTTTAAATTTAAAATGTTGGTTTTCCTTATATTAAAAGTTAATAGATTTGCGTCGCACTATTTTTTTATCTTCAACAGATCTGATTGCACATATTCATTCAATCTGTCAAGATTCGAATCGTGCCAGAGAACGGTGGTGTCATCTGCGAAGATCGTGAATTTTCCCACTATTGAAAGTTGGGGCCGATCGTTAACATAGATCAAGAAAAGTAGTGGCCCCAGTACAGAGCCCCGCGGAACTCCGGTATTGATATTTCGTTCTTCTGAGCTGGTATTATGTAACCTAACCGTCTACGCACGCCCTGACAAATAAGAATGAAACCACTACAAGGCCACTCCCCTAAACTCATACACTTACAGCTTCCACAGCAGTATTCTGTGATTTACGCAATCAAATTCTTTTGACAAATCACAGAAGACCGCTGCGGCAGCCTCACCGGCATTCAGTTGGTTGGCCAGCTGTCACAAAATGTTAAAAATGGCGTCACTGTGTACCCAATGACTCTCGGAAACCAAATTGCTGAGCACTCAACAACCCAAGCCCACTCAAAAACGAAATCATCCTCACCTTGACCAGCCTCTCTACTGCCTTAGCCAAAGTAGGCAACAGTGCTATTGGCCGAAAGTTTGATGGACTATTGCGATCTCCTCCCTTGTAGGAGGGTACAACCACAGCTTTCTTAAGACAGGTTGGAAAAATTCCTGACAGAAATGAGGTATTTATTGCCTTAGCAAGAGCATGTGGAGCACCAAGAGGTCAGGCCAGAAAAATCCTCAAAGGAAGCCCATCCCAGCCTGATGCATTTTTATTTTTAATGTTTGGAAATGTGCTTTTAACTTCATCTGCTGTAGTGGGAGAAAAAAATAATGTTTCAGCCACAGCAACATGTCCCAAACTGTTCCTGGGGTCGTCTCCTTGTAAAATATTATTGGATAATTTGGCGGCAATATTGCATATAACCGCCTTGCATGAAAAGCAGTACTTTCCAGCACTTGTTATGTAATATAGTATATTGCAGCCGGAAGCGGCGCGGACAAAGGACTCCAGATAACAATTCATCAAGTTCGGCCAGGCTGATAGATAAAGTTCAATCTACATTGCATTCTTTTCGTAAAATCTTCGCTTATTTTTACACGAAGCCTACCAATGGAAACAAATTGAAATGCACACAAAAATATGAAAAACTCAAAACATTTACTATTTGGTAGTGAAGTTTTCGTTGCCCATTTATTTAGAAGCATTTTATTTGTTTGATTGTGCATAGATTAGTGTCAATTAATATTGTACCTATATAGTTTTCGAAATGAGAGTGCTCAGATTTTCAAAATAAGGCACACATAGGAATAACATCATTATATATCGTCATAGTACATAGTATAAATGCCACTAGACGCGCAAAATCCCTTTGAGGTTACCCTAAAAACCGACAGAAAACGGATCGCTGCAAGCCTCCCTCGAGCGGCTCGTGGTAGACTCGCGAGCCCCGTATAAATATGACGAACTAGGCTCCTTGGACGCGCGCTTCGCCATATTTATACCACATGTATGTATAAGCTGTGTTTATACGTACCTTTAGAAGAGGGTCGTAGCGACAATGTTTTCACTTGTGGGGGAGGACTGAGATCTGGCGCCCTTCAAGTGAAGAAGCCTGCCGTCGGCGCCCCGCCGGAGGCAAAAATGGTTTGGCTAAAATAAAAACTAAATCATTTTGCATTTCCAAATACCTAGGTATACCTATAAAATACCTTATGTCGAATGAGACTTTACCTTTTACCCATTTCAGCTCACAAGATTTTTGGATGGAGATAATAAAATGTAAATTTTTAAAATAATATTATCCATTCTGAACTTGAATTTGAAGTTTAAACATTTTTTTTTGCCAGTATTGCCTTTTGGCCAATGGCCATTTAATTTTGTTGGTCCTTTGCTTATTTTGGCGCCCCTGTAAAGTGGCGCCCTGGAGGGGGAGCATCGTCCTCCCCCCTGTTAGTCACGGTCCTGCTTGAAATCATACGAGCCAAATTATAAGTAGAAAAGAAAAATGCTTCTAATTTTTTAATTTTTTGCCACTATTTGACTATTAGGAATATCTGCATCTCTCTGCGGCGGCCCAGTGATAACCTCCACAGTCCGACACTGGGGACGTCGTTATTTCATTTCTAACGTCTATGGTCATGAATAATATTTATAATCGTCATGCAGCTAATCAAAAAGGGTAATTATTTTGTAATTTGTGAGTTTGTAACAATGGACAGTTATTTTGGATTATGTAGCCGAATGCGTATGTGACTAATACCATTAATTCTAATGAGGGTATTATTTTCAAATGGAAACGGCAATAGCACGTTATCTGATTTTTACTTAAGTTTAATTTTGCGTTATGTATTACTTTTGGTGTTAATATACGCTAGCAGATTCTTATTAATTTTAAAAATCTTTAATTTCAATCAAAATTATCTTTACACCTGTATTATCTTAATATTATAAATATTATTATTAATATTTAGGGATGAACTACTATTTCTTCTTCTTTTGTTCTTTTTGTAATTTCTTCAGTTCCTTTCTTCTTTCTCGTTCAACCATATTGTGGTATAATCTATATCCAATGTAACCTGAAAAGAAAGTATCCTTAATATTTATTTATTATAACTCCAAACCGCTCTCACTAATACATTTAGATAGATATAGGGCTTTTCGAAACGGGCCAATCTTATTTATTTTAATTGACATATCCTGTATTATCATCTGATCTGACCTTAAATTAATAACAGGGCGCACTTGGATATGTATTACACTCCGCTTCCATATGGTTTTGATCCCATTTATTTGCCAAATATTTTAGGGGCTATAAAGGTCGAGTATTATCTACATTACATTATTTTAAAGGGAAAACAGCTCTTATTACAATGGTAATAATGTGTTTGATAGTTATCATCATTTAATTTATTGCGTTGGCATACTTCGTGTTCATATAGAAAAAAAACCATTGACACAAGCATAACGTCGGTATTATTTACAATTTTACAAATATATAAATATATTAAATTAGTAAGTTGCTTACCGAGGAGAAGAATGATCAAACTGATCAGCCCGAATAAGATTACAAATTCCAGCCAAGGATTTATTGCGGGACTTCCATCGGGTAATTGTGACCCATCAAAACCGCCTAATCCCCCTTGCAGAAGGCCTTTTGCCAAATTTTCTTTATCTTCAGCACTTAAGCCCGGCATGTCTTCCAAAGCTTTCAAAAATTGTTCAACTGTAGCTTTAGGATCCTCTACATCCTCTCCTCCTGGATTATTGTTGCCGACAGCATCTCTGAGTCCTTGCAGCAGATCGTCAGCCATTTAGTCAAAATAAGTAAAATTAAAATGCAACACTATTTCGTCTGATAATTATTATGTTCGTTAAATTAGAAAATGAAAACTGTGCAATCAAGCATAATTAATGAAGTATACCGGTTCGCGCCAAGTCATCAAATGTTCGAGTTTGTTTCTACACACTTGAAATAATTTTTAAACTGATAAGGTGCTTTATTGTGGTGCATGCTTCACCTAAATAATTAGTTTATAAATACGGCATATGGGTTATTGGCATAACATGAACGATTTGGCAATACGTGGATAGCGGCATAGCAAGTAGACGTGTATATTCTCATGACCACGTTTACTTTAAGTAAAATGTTTATGTTGATTATTTGTTATTATCAATAAATTATGCAAAGGAGATAAAGGCATTTAGTAAACTAGTCCTGGTATTATTAGCAGGTTATCGGTTTATTAAAACCTGATAAAATATGCTTACACGCTTCGCTAGTATTGCTTTAATCAGTCTCTAAAAGTAACAATTTTAACACATATAGGACATATAAATTAAAATTTTACGGTAAGTGTAATCGATTCGTCTTTCCATGTAATTTGAAAAAAGATTCTTCCAGGAGAAGACTGAAGCACGACCGCTCTTAACATATTTCATCAGTGCTGCTTAGCCTCTGATTGGTGTACTGAATCTAGTGTGCCATGGGCGCCGGCAGGTGAAATTCCAGGGGGGAGCAAGTCCATGTGAGGGAAAAGCTCGACGCAGGTGGAGGGAGACTAAAATTTTGGTGGTGCCACGCCAAATTGTTACTTACCCAAAAGTCATTAAAATCGTTGAAAAAAAAAACGCCTTCCACGAGCGGACGAAGCGGATTTTACCAAGTATTATTGACATATGGCAAAGTAACCATAGATTGAAACTTAAATATTTTTGAAGTGAAACTTCTCAACGCGCGCCGGGAGTAAAATTTGAAGGTCGCGAGACACGGCGGGCGATACACGATGAGCGACACGACCTGGCATGACGGACCAAAAAATATGAGAATATTGTTATTGTGATATCTTTGTTAGTTTACAAGCAAAAATATGGGATTTGCTCTATTACTTGTCAAGTCATAAGCCAAACTTTTACGAAGAATATTTTTTTTCCTTTAGGCCTTCCCTTTTTGTTAATTGAGTGATATATTTTAAAAAATTACTTTTTAACCAAATCCGTTAAGATATGTATAAGGCTGGGGCGTTTAATCATTGTGATATCTTTGCAGCGGCGGATCTAGGGACGCGTGGACCTCAGGGCAAAAGATAGTTATGGGCCTCTACCACAAAAATACTTTATGATCCGCGGCATCGTGGGGCCCTTCTGAACCTTGGGCCCCAGGGCGGCGCACCGAACTGCCCGGTGATATGTCCGCCACTGTATCTTTGTTAGTTCACAAGATAAAAATATGGGGTTTGCTCTATTACCTTGTCAAAACATACGCGAAACTTTTATGAAGAATAGTTTTTTTTCATTTAGGCCTTCCCTTTTTGTTAATTGAGTGGTATATTTAAAACTACTTTTTAACTAAATCCGAGGCTAGGGCGTTTAAGTTTAAGAAGTTTCACTTCTGATATGTGCACATAGTGCACACGCTTTTTTTTATTGACTTTAACTTAAACTTAACTGTAGCGTAACTTTGACATACATTTTTTGATTGGAAATGTATCCATCCTAAAAAATATCCTATGGACTATGGATGTACATACCTATATTTTCCTAATCGGAGAAAAGTAATAGCGGTGTGAAACCGATTTATTGCGTTTTCAATAACTCTGTCTTTATTATTATTTTCAAATTCTCTGCGAATGCTAAGCATACAGAGACCAGAGAGTCTTTAATCAGACATAGTTTATCTCAACATCAACCAGGTTTTTACACGTCGCGTCGGAGGGTACTGAAAGATCTTTCAATTGTTGTTGTGATATTGTAAGAAAATAGTCAATGCAATTTTGAGGTACCTATGCATGTTTCACTGAATAATTTGAAATGTACTTTTATACTAAGCGTTATTTTAATGTTCCAAAGTGGGCCCCCCCCCCTGCCGGAGCCCATGAGAGTGCCCCTCACATACTTTCATTCCCTATTGGTAGAAATATTCAAAAATCGCTTTCCTATTCAATCACTAAAAAAAACATAAACCTTGGATTACCAAAGGTATTAGAACTTCAGGCAAGAATCTAAGATCTCTACATGTTGTTCGTAAGTACTTTACTCATGATACTTTTTTTGTTTCATATTTCAATAAGTATAAAGGTATCATAAACTAACCCTGGGTTCGTGTATGAAAGGTATCTATAGAATGATTATAAAACTGGCAAAAAAAGACTATTTTAAGACCCGAATTAACAATTCTCATAATAAACAAAAATAAAGTTGGAAAATTATTAACAACATACGAGGGAAGAGTGTTAAAATAAAAGCTTCAACCACTATTAAGCCAAATGAATTTAACAAGTTCTATTGCACTATTGCGGGTGAACTAGCAGGCAAAATTACATATAAGGGTGACCCGTTAAACTACTTAAAAAATACGTCAGTATCTGATTCGAAACTTTTATCTTAGACCTACTGATTTTGAGGAAATAAAGAACATTTTTCACGAAATAAAAAACAAAAAATCTGCAGGGTGGGATGGATTATAAATTAGAATTTTTCAGTGTTTGCTGGAATCAACTCTAACTGCGTTGGTGAACGCAGTTACAATGATTCCTTTATCAGGGGAATATTTCCGGATTCCTTAGAGCTGTCCATTTTTGTCCCAATACAAAAAAGTAACGATCTTGAATCTCCATCTGGCTTTAGACCTATATCCTGAATCTCAACACTCTCTAAAATGGTCGAAAGAGTAGTAAAGAAGAGGGTCATATCTTTTCTAAACAAGAACAATATCCTAAACATATGTCAGTTTGGATTTCGAAGCGGAAAGAACACAGACGATGCTATTTTCTCGTTTTTTTTGTTTTAAAATTAATGATGGAGAGGTGGCTGCGGCAGTGTTATGTGATCTGTCAAAAGCCTTTGACTGCGTTGATCATGGAATACTGTTGCGGAAATGGAAGCTATATGGTTTTAGAGGGGTAACTCTTGAATGGTTTCGATCATACTTGACCGATGGTTGTGATGTTCCTCAGGGTTCTGTTCTGGGCCCCATTCTTTACTTGTTGTACAGGGTGTCCGGTTATAAATGTAACCCCCCTTTAACTTTGGTATTTACGCTCGTATAAAAAAATGTTAAATACAAAAGTTGTAAGGATCTTCATATAGTTTTCTGCAGTGTTACTAGAAAAACAATTGAACATCGAAATTCTACTGTGCAAATTAAATTAATGTTTTTTTAAATGGGACACCCTGTATATTCTTCCGGATATCGGTAGAGCTCTTTAAGACGAGTTCAGTAATGGTTTGTTGGGTCTAGCTATAATAGTTACCATGTAAATTGCAAGAATGTCGGGTATCTGATTATTACTGAACCCCTCTCCTAAATTCTTTATTTGGTGAGGTAGTGTAGGTGGTTGTAGTTTTGGTCATGGTTTTTCTGTTTATCTATGTCTTTTTATCTCTGTATTTTTTTTAACTAGGTTTTAAGTTTTTGTTTTTATGTCTTGACTTCTATCTTCTATTTGTTATATTTTCAATCACATTTTTTACTTATCTTATATTTAGGATATTTTAAATCAAGAAGCTTTGTAAATAAGAAACCTGATTCTTCCTACAATAAAGCAGTTTTTGACTTTGACATAGCATATTTTATTGCCCTATCAGAAAACCCCAAATATTTTTGGAGTGGTACTGACAAACAAAAATTCCCTTAAATGACTGAGCAGTGTCACAGTTTATACCATCAATTCGGGTACGGTATAAACTGTGGTAGTGTCGTCGTACATCATAATTTTGTGCATGTTAACTCCAAATGTCATTGGTATGCTTATATCACTTTTTTGGCATGCAAGAAACAAACAGTCTTAAGGTGGATGGATTATGGCCGAGGAGGTATTGTTTAGATTCCTCACACTCTCCTAGAAAGAACAGTATACAGTTCTTCTAAAATACCCCTTGCAGCTAAAATATATGTGCATTAGTCAACTAATAAAGCATAGTTTAATTTATTAAATATTTATTAATTCACGTTAACTTAATTATTAATTCACATTGCTACATTACATGTTTTAAACACTAATTACTTCTTAACGATAAGAGTATAGCATGTGTGTAATCCCCCAAATGTACCAGCTAACACCAAACACCACGTTGCCCTAAACAATAATCTGTCGGCAAAACCACTCTTCAAGTGAACTGGTATTCCATCATCAACCTGCAATAAATTGATATTATCGTAAATATTGTTCACGAAATTGTTTCAACATAATAAACATGATTAGTTTTTGCTGGTACATTTTTCTGATGTGTGCGATGGATTGGCTTCAATAAACAACAAATTGGGCATTAAAAATACAAACATTCTTGGAACAACCAAAATAAAGGCAGGCAGGCAGTTATGCCCAGCAGTTTTTAAAAGCCTGTGAGCAATATTATAATTTTATATTTTCGAAGTACACAATATGGCACACTATACTTCGATTTCTTGAGGACTATATGAAAACTATTTGGATATAGGAGAAACTGGCTTGGATTTAAATTATATGAATATTTTGGCCGATATATTATTATATAATATCAATTTATGCTTGGTGTCTAATTAGTGCCAAACAATTTTCTTCATTATTTTTATTAAGAAGAAAATAGCACATTGTTACAAGCTGTATATTCAGCAGCTGATAAAAATTGACCATAGAATAAAATCAGTAAAATAACAACATTAAATGTGCAAGTGTAAACCAGCTCTACCATATACTTACACACATGGCTGCTTGTTTAGCCTTCATTTGAGCATATCTTGGACTTGGAACAGTAGTAACAGTTTCAGAGGAGGCATTACGAGCCGTTGCTCGGCATATGACTTGAGTAAGGCGGAAAATGTTCTATAAAATTTGCAAAAAAAATTGGTAAATTACCTAAATCAAGTGCATGTTAAAAAGATTAAGTATTATTGTCCATGTGTCCTGAAGAAGTAGACTACTTACTAGTTGAAACATTATTTTTTTACTTTTGGGTTGCAGGCTTCAAATTTAGGATAATTTATGGAATACTGGCTTTTGCACTTTTACAAAAAAAAACCGTATTTTTTTAGTTGACGTGTCAGGGCGATTTTGTCGTTTTTTGCTCAGAAACACATAAATTAAGTATTTTTACGTCATTCTTAGAGATTTTTTATTGGCGGAAACCAACCCAAACTAACCCAACGCATGCCCAAAATGAAGAAATATATAAAATTAATTGTGTATTGCCTATATTTTTAGTGTTTTTAAGTTGGGCTGGAAACCTGTATCAAAACTTGAACTTTGGAGGCTTTTTCCATCGCAAAAAATGTGGTGTACCTATCCTCCGATTTTGAAAATAATTTTTTTTTTCACTTTGGGCATGCCTTGAGTTAGTTTTGTTTGGTTGCGCTCCCGGAGCAGGCGAAGTGCAACTTTAGTAGAATGATGAAAAACTAATCAACTGCAATGGGACAATGGAGCCCTTCTTCCCTGCCACTGGAATATTTATAAAAACATCACATATTTTTAACAAAATTCGTCTTTGCAAACCGAATATTTTCTATTAATACATTTTTTTTTTACCCCAGTCAGCACCCCTATTGCTACACTGTCCCGCAAGACAGTTGACATATTAGGTTTCCGCTACGCCAATAAAAAAAAGTCTAAAAATGACGCAAAAATACTCAATTTGCGCGTTTCTGAGGAAAAACGACAAAATCGGCCTGTCACGTCATCACGTCAACTGAAAAAAATTTAGAAACACTATGAAAATCGTCTTAGAAGTCATGTTTGACCATTGAAAGCTTGGGCAAATGATTAATCAATAAAAAGTCTCCAAAGGTTTATACTCTGTGCATCTATTCATTAAGTATTCCACTTTGTGCTTGCCCTCCCCTCACTCCAAGAGCAAATCCAAGAGAGACTAACTTTGGAGGATTTATCCACTTAAGAATCATTTGCGTGTAACAGCTGAAGCCGGTATTATAACTAATGACCAAATTTGGAATCCCCTTTACACAGCCATCTTTTTAACATCTACACATTAATTCAAAGAGTAGTTCGAACTCGAACTTCTGAAAAATGATGTATGTGTACACTAACATACTCTTAATAGATCTTTGAAGAGTGGCCGTCATTAATTATTATCTTCCCCTATATAAAATGTATGGGGCAAATTTCAAGTCAAAAGCCCCAAACTAACCCCCAAATCCTGAACGAAACATTCTTAGCTTTATTACCCAGAACTATTTTTTTTTTGCCAAAAATCAAGCAGAACGTTTTTTTATGGGTCTATATGACACAATTACCACAAATGTATTTTGGTACTGGAAATCCATGATTACCCGATTACGTAAACATGCCATCTACATTATATTATTATATTTTAAGGTACAACTGCACACTACAGGAAATCTGCAATTTACAACTAAGAATTAATTTTATTACCTTTGACGTGTTCATTATTCTGCTTCTTGAAATACCTTGGCAAAACAATACGATATTAAAGATTGTAGTTGTCAAAAGGCCAAGAAAAAAATTATTCGGAATATTCGGGTTTGGAATTGGAATGAGTCGAAAATGTGACCTAGAAGAGCGCAGACGCAAGGTGGAACGTTTGAATGTCATTCGTCAAATATTTGGCATTAATCTGTTGGCTTAGTTTACATCGCATACTACAAATGAATACTTGTATCATGTTTACATCGTAGCTTAGCCTACGTGAATACTCTGGGCATTATGCAGTTTGACGTTTCATGAAGTGGCAAGTTCAGGCTAAAAATATGGCAAATTAATTAGACGTAGTAATTGGAGAAGCCCGTGTTTCTGTCGTTTTGTTTTTAATTATTCTGCATAATTAGGATGAAATATTGATATTACTCAAGCTCAAGCCAATCCTTGAGAATTATTAAATCGTTTGGAATAGTTTATTGTGTGATAAGCCGTATTATGTTGCAATTTGGACATGTTTTAGTTTCCCGAAAAACTTTAAATTGTGGTTATTTAAAAAGTCCATATATTTTAAACATACACGGCAATACGCCAGCACACCCCTCTTCCGACGTTTAGTTAGAGGCAAGGCCACCCTTCCTGCATAATTTACACGCTGTTCCAGTGTGAGGGCACTATTTGAATGGAGCCTCCAGTATGACGGGCCTGTGTCCCTGGCGATTCCCGACTTTACAATAGATATTTAAATTTATCCACTTAAATATCGATACTTTCCAATGCACGTTTGAAAAACGGCAACTTGTGAAATGCAGAATTTCAGTGCTTTGTGTCGGAATGTTCCCAAAATGGCGGCATAAGCGGTCACTGTCACAATTCCCATGTGCCTCACCGGATCAGGATGCCCTGCCGTCCAGATATGTCCCCGAATAAAATAGAATGGAAACCTTTTAGGAATCTTCCACCACTTTCTGACTTATCCCTAAAAACGCAGGACCCCTTCCAAACCCCCGGCGCTAACGCACGTGCCACTCACCGGACGGCTAACAAGCGCGACGCGTGTTATCTACTCGAAAGTCAGGCAATCGCGTTTACCTACTTTGAGCCCTCACGCATGCCTACGTGATATTTCATATATTTTCCAGTTTTTGATGTGTAAACATCTTACGCGGCGGTATGACGGCAAATGGGACAGAAATCATATGTGAGGACGGAAAAGTGAAGGCCTATGTGACCGGGTATTATAAATGCGAATGTGTTTGTATGTTTCTACGACGCGACATCTGGTGGGACAGATGTGGCGAATTTCTTAGATACGTAACACGTTAAGTACATTGGAAACGAGTGAAAATTCAAGAAAAATTGTTGATTTTAGTGCAATATAATTACTTCTCCAGATAATACCTTGTCATATGAGAATATGTATCGTTTCGACTGAAAAAAAGGTAAGTTCGATATTCAATTTTGTGTGTATTCAGCATAATACTAAAACTTTGTAGGTTATGAAACCTGAGAATATTAGAATGAATGAAGACGATTTAGACATATTTATTTTTTCAAACTGAAATTAAGTTATTAAATATGTTCTTCTCTCCGATTGACAGCAAATATTAATTTTGCAGACACATATCAATCAGCAAAGTATTACTTTTCCTGCCTTGGCAGCAAAGTAAGTACTTTCCTGCCTAGGCAGAAAAATGATTAGTCTCCATGGGAATAAAACGTTTGGCACAAGTTGTCAAACTATAATTATTATGGACATAGGACACTTTCAGCTTTTATCCGCGGCTTCGCTCGCGTTGATTTTTACGGTTAGCTTTAATCCTATTTTTTATTTTCTTGAGGTTATGTTTGTAAAAATTATTTTTCTTGATTTAGGACATGCCTTGGGTTAGTTTTCGTCCGTGATCCCCTGTAGCGAACGAATCGAGCGGAGGGCTATGCGTGAAGTGTAATATTAGAAATTCTAATGCAAACGTTACAAATGTAAACATTAAAAAACGCACGTTAGGCGGTATCTGTGACGGGAATGTGTTTTGCTGGCTATCTATAATCGTTAATGTAAAACGTGTTCTTTCTAACGCCAGAATATAGGCAACTAATTCGAAATAAGTGGTTGCCTATATTCAGGCATCACGCGGCCTAAGGTGGCATTAGATTTTCATTTCGATGATGTCGATATAGGGTATGTTAGCACATCATTGTCTCGAGTACTAGCAACTCGCTCAATTTTTTTCTTGATTTTGGGCAATGCCTTACGTTACATTGGATAAGTTTAGTTTCGTTGGGCCCCCCGAGCGAGCGAAGCGAACGGAGAGACACGCGTGAAGTGAAATATTAGGCGCAATTTAAAAAGAACGGGCGCGTGGTAGTGTCGCGGGACTGGCGTGGTGCAGCAGTGGAACGGACGTGGCGGGCTCACACATAAGTGATACCGATATTTGCCATTTGTCAGTGCGAAGTAATAATGCTTTCGGACAACGAAGATGACCAGGATATGTTGAACCATGTGAATTTAGCTAATATGCACAGGGAGAGGGCCGGGATACTAGATACATCCTTTGTGGTTAGATAAAGAACAAAGTGGTGGCTCGTTTAACGTTTTGCGGGAGCTCAACATGTATCCTGAACGTTTTCAAAGTTTCTACTGAATGTCTATAGAATATTAAGTTTATTAAACGTTGACATTAAGAATAAATGTACGAATTTGGGAGAACCCGCCGGTCCAGAGACGAGGCTGTTAGCAACTCTGAACCTCTAAATTATATTGGAAATAGTCACACATTTTGTGCTAAAAAAGATGAAAAACCAACACTGAATTTCACACTGTCGTATGGCATGTATAGGCTTCGCATGACGTCGAATTGCGTGGTGGTTGCGGGAGTACCCACTCTAGCACCACGTCACCTCTATCTGTACTACATCATAGGCTAACATGCGAGTGGCCTATGCCCATACCACGCCAGTCCCACGCCACCACCACGCACCCTTTCTGTGTGAATTGCGCCTTAGAAGGCCGAAATATGCGGTAGGTAGGCGCACTAGTCGCTAGCCATACCAAGTGTACTTTGGCTGCCTGACTTCCGCGTGTGCAGATCTGTAATTTTGAGGGTTAGTTATGGAATAGATTCGTGAAAACACATGCAAGCTGCTGTATATCCACTATAATACCGCTCTTAGCTCATTTTTTTTTTATCATTGAACTAATATTTCACTTGACGCATGGCCCTTCGCTCGCTACGGGGGCTCAACAAATAGGAACTAACCAAAACTAACCGAAGGCATACCCAAAATCAGGAAAAAGAATAAAAAAAATGCTGTACGACAATCCAATCTTACATCTTTTCCAGCAACGATTCACAGAAACAACTATTTACAGGTAGCGATTAGATGTACTTATATCTAATCGGGGAGCAACAGTAAGATATTCGAAGATCTTCTAGGCTATGATATAACTGCCAAACAACAACCAGTTTGTACTTTTAAACGTACAATGCGCATGCGAAAGTCAGGCAGCCAAAATTGGCCAAAGTACACTTGGTATGGCTAGCTGCTTATGGTAGACGCGAGTCTTATCACCTGAAATCGGCTGATGTTTCGATTTGGACAATTATATCCTTTGTGCTTGGACATGCGCATAGAAAATCGATTCACAGGCTGTCGCCTTGACTTCCGTTTCGTCTTCGGTCGAGTGAACACGTCCTGTAGCGGCTCTTTTGTCACCATTGGCACAGGCCATTGGGTGTACTTACAGGTGGTAAACGTTTGGTGACCTTTTTTTTCCCCGAGGAAGAATCGGGCGTCCTAGCCAGAAAAAATCTTCATTCGTCTCGTGGGATCATTTTTGTCTGTGCCTGCACAAGATAAATGTTTGTGAACGTCCAGCCGGTGGCGTTCGAACCTTCAAATAAGCCGTACATGTACAAGCCGGAGCGGAGGAGGACATACTGGAGGGTCTAAAAATAGTGCTTATGTCCACCAGGGTGTAACCAATCTGGAAGGGTCGCTCCAGCTCTTGCTAAGCCCGGGCAGGGGTCGTTTCTGGCTAAATTACCTAGTGTAGAGGCCAAAATCGAGGAAAAAAACTCTCTCCCTGGCAGTGTTGTCAATGACACGGAAATTGTCGTGTTTTCACGGATTTTTGAAACTAGGACACGGATACGGCTTTTGGTGGGGGCTGTGCAATGAAAACACGGATTTTTTTCCAGTTAATTTTGCGTTATTATATGATATGTATGTGTCATATATTCTTTTCAATATAATTCGCTCAATTTTAATTTATATTTTATTTCGATTTATATACTTTTGGTGCAGAAGAAATAACAATATTGTTTTTTGCCAATAAGGAGTGAATTTTATATGTTAAATAATTTATGAACATTAAACATTATTAATACGTTCCTATTCTTGAGTTCGCAAATCACATATTTCCATCACAACCTGGCAAGGCTGCCGCCATCACACGTCACCAAACGGTATGACTTACCTCAGAAATTCGGCGTTTCGATTTTATGTTCGTTTGGAATAAATGTGTTAAATAAGAAGACTTTCTCATTTTAAGCGTCGTAAGGTCGTAAGCAATTATTGAATTTACTTTTATCTTAATTACCATCAAGAAAACACCGGATTGGCGCAGGTATGACGTCATATTCTATTTATTTTCTAGTTTAATTTTTTACTCAGTGTCACGGATACAGCCTTTTTTGAGCAACATTTCAGTGACACGCAAACCTTTTTTTTAAGAACTCTCTGCGCGAGTCAGCCCGCCTGGCGAGTCCTGCTGACATACGTATATGCAAAGAGGTCTTTATGGCTATGGTCCAGGGAATTGCTTTCAGCGGGGTCTCGTGGCGCAGTGGTTAGATGCTGTGATACGGCGGCTTGAGTTCGAAGCCAGTGGCAAGACCTGTTTTTTTATAGTTATGTTAGTAAAGTTTTTTCTTCATTTTGAGCATGCCTTGGGTTAGTTTTTGCTGGTTGCGCCCCCGTAGCGAGCGAAGCGAGCGGAGTGCCGTGCGCGAAGTGAAAAAAATACAAATGTAAGCATTGTGATGCGTGCGCAAGCCCAGAATTCGTCAGCCGGGAAGGCTGTGTTACGGCTTTTTTTGTTTTACGGTTGGCAACACTGCTCTCTGGCTGGCAAAAGCACCTTTGAATATAAAATTGTATTCAAAGAAAAGCACCGTCTAGATATTCTAATTATCTTTAGACGGTGGCAAAAGTGGCAAAACTACTAGCTACTTTCAAACTTTCAACCGTTCAATCAACTTTCACTATAAAATATTTACGTTGTTCTGTTCGTTACGTTCGTTGCGATTTGAATACATTTTGCAAGCATTTTGTTTGAAAATGGATTTGAGCGAGGAGGAAGTAGACTTGCTAGCAGTCTTGGGTGTTTTGTTGTGCGTTTATGTAGCAAAAAAGCTCCAAAGCCGCAAAAGAAACAGGAGATTCAAAACTCGTTCCATTAATAGGACTAGAACAAGAAAGGAGTGTGACAACCAAAACGGAACAACAAAACAGAAACCAAAGGATGATGGCGATGAAAATGGAAGTAGCTTCACTCCAAAATAGAATCGCATAATTTGAAGTGAGATTTAACGAAAAACCAAATCTGAAGGATTGTGACTGCAAACATACAAATATTGAAGACAAGATTGTAGCTGGATACCAAGATAAGTAAAAAACAACCTGATAATGATGCTGTTTCTAGCCAAGAAGTTGTTCTATGCTTTAAAGAACAACTAGAAAAGTAATCTGCTGTTATAAGTGCAAAAATGGACTCAATAACAAATACTATAAAATTACAGTCTACACAGATAACTAGATATGGCAATATTATCAATGGGGTAGGAAAACTCAGTAAAACCACCCTAACACAGGAACAAACCACCAAAGGCAGATGTAACACTCCAAAACAAACTAGTTTTCAAAATGCTTGATCAACCCAAATACTTACCGACAATCATAAACAACATTCAGGTGCTAAGCCAAAAACTGTACAAGGACACATACAATAAGAGATGAAAAACAAGCAATGAGAAATTATGACTAATGTCATTAACTTAACTAATGAGAATATCACATCTGGTTTTGGATATGCCAGCACTCAAACCGGTAAAAAGAGTGTTCTTCCTACCCCTGGTCCTGCCAACAACACCGAAACCAACAATGAATACAATTTTTGAAGCCAGCACAGAAGGGCTTAAAATAAGTGCTGTGGAAAGTCGCAGACATATCTGTCTCCAGGCTAAACCCAAATACAACTAGTGAACAACTGAAACAACACCTTCGTAGCAAAACTATTCGTGTTTTGGACCTTGAAAAGATAAAGACCAGATCTTCGAACATTGCCACTTTCAGACTGCAAGTACCTTTCTCTGAAATGAAAAAAGTGTTTAACCCTATGAATTGGCCCATGTATATCATACTAAGACAATCAAGCTCCAGTGGAGTCCAGAAACACATAAACTTTCAAGACCACAAGGATAGAGATGCTACTAATAAGGATGCCTATTTGGATTTATTCTATGTAAATATAAGATCCATTAGAAACAAAACAGGTGACATTTAATCTTGTTTGTCTGGGAAATATGACTTTAACATTCTATGCTTTACCGCACACCTTTTATTAGAGCCTGATTTGGCATCTCTCAAAATAAATAATTATCTGATAGGTTCATATTTCTGCAGAAACTCAAGCCCATATGGGGGATCCTTTATCTTAATACATTTTCATATACCCTTTAAAAATAGGGAGGACCTAACATCTAAATCAGTAGATAACCATATTGAAATAGTCGCTATAGAAATTATGTCATTAGGATGCCTTATTATTACAATATACAGACCACCAAGTGGCAACATACATGTTTGTCTTGAAAAATTGTCAATATTACTTTCTTCGATTGTTAGGGATTTCTTCGGTATTATTATTAATGGTGACTTTAATATCATTTTAGTCTTAGAACTACAAAGCAAATGATTTAACGAGAGGTTTTGGTTTTTAGAAACAAGTGTGCACCAACTTATAAAACAAACACTATTGACAACATATTCACAAATTTTTCTAGTGAACATATTAAGGAGTTGGAAGTAAAAAATCCTTTCTTGTCTGATCACTTCGCAATAAACTTATGAATTGACATGCAAGTGGGGGCCTTGGCCTGTGACTGCATAGCATATAACATCACTAAACATGGGAAATATGTTATTTATAACTGTCTTCAGAATACTGTCTAGTCATTTATTCAAAACTGGGAATTAACACTTAACAATAAATTTGATATATTTTTAAACTTGATAGTATAATATAATGTAGA